>LKNJ01001468.1:0-94954 GCA_002120245.1 Maccullochella peelii
CAGAAAAGACTACAAGGATGACGACTAACTGGTTGGTTTGTCAAATGTTTGTCTGACTGAGCGCCCCAACTTCGTTAAAGAGCAGCGCACAGCCGCTTCCCTGAGCTTTCCTATGGAACCATCTGGACGGGGCTGGTTTCTGAATATAAGTCCAACATTCACTCTCCTTTTAGCTCTGCCTGCTGCATCTGGAAATTATGTTTATGAGAGCGGTGAGACTGAACCAATAGAGTGAACTTGTATAACCAAAACAATAAGCTGGAAAATGCTGTAAAGCTCAGTGGAGCTGAGAAGAACTGCAGAGTCAGTTGCTAATTATCTGTGGGTTCATCACTATGAGTAACACCTTTCGCACACAAGCAGTCATTTGATCCATTGTTGATATAAAAATATTGATTAGTGCAGCTTTAAGCAAAGTAAACTTACCTCAAACTGGTATTTTTGTATAGCATTGGAATAAATACAGTGTCCTTACTGTATATCACTGGTGTGCAGACATGCATAATGAACATTTTCACAACAAACAGCACACAGAGAAACAGTCTGGGAATTTGCATGAATAACCAACTTTGCCTTTTTAAATTCTCACTGCTTTGCTTTCCAGACTAAAGTCAACACAGCCCTGTTCCCTCCATTGCTGCAATGTTCTCTGTGCCTGAATAATTCAGTATTGCTCACTGTCTGCTCCTGTTGTGTACTGCATGGTTAAGAACCAGTGAAGGGGAAGGCTCAATGCATGGGGACAGGCCTTGTTTTCTACGCCCGCAGCCAAGCGTGTGTCTTATGTAAGGGAGGGGGTTGGATGGCTGGAGTACAACATCCACTGCATGACTCAACTCAACATAGTCACTTTGTCATCATGTGTCTTCCCCATCCCCACTCTCACTTTCTATGTGTTATGACCTCGCTACTGCCCTAATGAGTGGTTATCATCACAAACAGTGATATTTAATTTTCTGCCATTCTGTTGTCTCTGAGGCTGTCTCTGAGTCGGTCCGTGTTTCCATATCTGCCTTACACTGTTTATCTTTATCTCTCTCTTGTCCCCGCCCTCCACACTCTCCTTGGTCTTCTCTTAACAGGCAGACATTTTGACAGGACAATCATGATTAACATTTTAGACTTCCCTCTGTGGCATGGTGTTGCCCTCAGGGAACAAACTACCTTTTTGGACCTCACTGCGCTTCTTTAATTAAAAATAAATTAATAAATAATATCACCAGACATGTCTGTGGCCAATGAAATGAGGGACTAAAGTGGGTGTGGCCTTTTGTCTGGGAGTGGAGCCGTCCTTTCAGGAAGCAAAGCTGCACGGGACACAGTGCCACCAATTGGTAAGACAAATATCACGTTTAACACAGTTTAAATTGAAATAACTTTATATAAAAACATGTGCATGAGTATGTAAAGAAGTATGTTTGATTGTTTAAAGATTGATTGATTAAAGATGTTTTTTTGTTCGTTGCCTCAGGACAACATTGTGCAGTCAGACCACTTTTGTTCGGGCAATATCATGCTAAAGTGGAGATGACAGTGAGAGTGAGTCTGTGGATGAAGATGAAGATGTAGCAGAGGCTTATGTTCCAAACGTACCCCGGTGGAGAACACTCCACAATGCATACATCAATGCTTACCCAGAAAGGCTTTCGAGATCTGATGATATCATGTCTCCCCTCCAGTACTTCAAGCAGTTTTTCTCTGAAGACATTCTGGTATTTATTGTAGGGCAGTCAAATCTATATGCGATACAATGTGAGCCCCTTAACTTCACTACAAAAGAATAGGAGCAGTTCCTGGGTACTGTGGTGTACATTTCATTGTTTGGTTTACCAGGCACCTGCATGTTTTGGAACAAAGCCTACCGAGTGTCCCAAGTAGCTGACGCCATGACACTGAATAGATGGGAGGCCATCAAAAAATCCCTGCACTTCAGTAGCAATGAAGAGAGACAGGAGGAAAATGATGATCCACGCCACCTCAAAACTGACGTCAATCCCAATGGGTGAGAAGCTGGCTGTTGATGAGCAGATTGTCCCATTCAAGGGAAGAAGACTGAAGCAATACCTGCCAGCAAAACCAAAGAAATGGGGATACAAAATACTCATCTTGGCTGGCTCTGATGGTGTCCCGCACAACTTTGAAATCTACACAGGGAGAGCTGTGCAACCCCCTGAGCTAGCAGATGTGGCAATGTTGTCCTCCACCTGGCCCAGCCTATACCCAAGATTAGTGCAGCTTTAACCAAGCTCTTCTTCGACAACTGGTTTACAAGTGTGCCTCTTGTGCTCACACTGGCTCAGCAGGGAATTCACTGCTCATGGCAACAGACTACCAGGTGTCAACTTGATGAGCAATGCTGAGCTGAAGAGAACAGGAGGTGGATCTTTTGAACAGAAGATGGCCATGGTTGGAGAAACCACCTTGCATGTTGTAAAGTGGTACAATAACCGCTCAACGACCCTTCTGAGTGATTACACTGGAGCCCACCCAGTCATGGAGGTTGGCAGGTGGGATCGCGAGCAAAAGAAGATCACCAAAGTCCCCTGCCTGTCACGCCCCGCCCACAACTCTGATCATCTGGCCTCGTTCCACCTGTCTTCCTTCGGGTTGCCACAGCTGTGTGTCATCACAGTAATCATCCTCACAGCTGTGGCCAGGACTGAAATAGCGGCTGCTCCCTTAGCTCTGAGCCAGTTCGCATTTGGATCCCTGTGTGAAGATACCTACCCGNGCTCCAATTCCAGTCCCTGATGTGCGCCTGGATGGCACAGCCCACTGGATAATTATGGCTGAAAAGAAGGGGAGATGCAAGGTACCAGGGTGCACAGGTACACCAAAAGCCAAGTGCCGGAAATGTGATGTCCACCTCTGTTTCACATCCACCAGCAACTGCTTCCTGAAGTTCCACACAGAATAGGAAATCAGAGTGTGATTTGAGTGTTTATCAAAAAGTGAAACACTGATTCAAACAATAACCCACACAAACACACATTCACACACTGAAACACACACACTGACAGTTATTTGGATGTTGGTTTATATGTTTATATGAAATGTGAGAAACATTTATACATGAGGTGTTGGTAGTAGTTTTTCTATTTGATTATTTGATGTTTTGACATTAAAGCTTCTAATTGTCATTGACTGGAACCATTTGTGGTTGATGATTGTCAAAATAAAACCTTCTCTAATGCATATAGTGCTTGTTTTCATTATTCCACTTATCATATGTACTATAGAAAACCTTGGTGTTTCAGTACCCTCAAAGCACATTGTTGCCCTGAGGCAACAAACCAATATCTGGTTGAGGGGGCCGGGGGGGACACATTTTATGATACATATATTATCAGGGACACCCAAGCTCCCNGTTCTCTCATCTCTGGTTGTGTCTTTGGGTTCCTCTGGTTGTTTTTTTTCATCATTTGGGGTCTCGGAGGCTCCCAAAGGCAGATCTGAAAGAAAATAAATACAGATGAAGCTTTAGTTAATTCTGAGATAAATCACTGCATTTTCTCAGACAGCTATATACTGAATACGTATGTAAACACACTGTACAGGATCTGTAGGGGCAATTAGATTACCACTGATTAGCAGAGCATCATGCTCTTCCTTCTCTCATCTCTTCTCGAGCTGTTCATCATCTCTGGTCTCCTACTGGGGTTCTCTGGGGTCTTCTGTTCGTTTTGGGTCCTGGAGCCATTGTCAGCGCTGAAGGGAGAAAAAAATCACAGAGAAAACAACCAAACAGAATCTTATGCAAAACATCTCGCCTGCTGTTAGACATTTTTCCAAATGACGCTCCAAATGTTTTTTGTTTGCGGAGCAGAAATTTGAGTAAAAGTTTGGGAATCTTCAATAGTTCCTAATGTCGAGAGCTAATAACCACATTCTACCTTAATGTATTTCAAGTTTTTGTCATTATCTAAGGATCATTTTGCCAGTTAACAACATCTTAAAAGTATTTAATGAAGATATAATAAAGAATAAATCATAAATTCAGCAGCTTTCAAACTCACCTTTTCATATTCCTGCTGCACCGCTGGTCGATTCTTCCTCTCAGTGAACCAATCATGTGGCACGTTGTCCTGAGAAGGTGACGCTCTTACCTGCTGAATGAGTCTCTCCCAGGTTCCACCATGATGTGGAGGATTAACTTTACTTACCTCATTTGTACTTTGTCACCAGACAAAGAGGAGAGGAGGCCACGACTCTTACTCTTACTCTCATTACTATATCTCCCCCTTTGTCTCCCCCGTGTGGACCCCTGCACTGTGGTCCTTGTCCCTGTTGACTCCACTGGTGGTCTAGGGTGGGCGCAGACGCACATGTGAACCTCCACGACATGCTGTCTCCATCCTTTTCTCCTTCTGCCAGAGAGGAGCTTCACTGTGAGGGCGTAACACGTGGGAGGTTCACGCTAGCCCCCCCAGATCCCCCCCCATCTGACAGGCACCCTGACCAGAGTCACAAGTACAGCGACATGGACGCCTTTCACATCAGTGCACGGTCACACAGTCATTCAAATCAAATCCGATCAGAGGAAATCACTTAAAATCAGTTCAAATTAAATCTGATCGGATCCGATCGAACAAATGACATCACATTAATTCAAATAAAATCCAATCAGATCAGATAAAATCACATCACATTAATTCAAATAAAATCCAATCAGATCAGATAAAATCACATTAAATGAATTTCAATAAAATCAAAGCGGATCAAATCACATAAAATCAATTCAAATAAAATCCGATCTGATCAGATAAAATCACATCACTCATCAAATAAATTGAGAATAAAATAAAATTCTAATTAATTGTTAGAAGAGCGCTTCTTTGGAGGGACCCCTTCTGGAGGTCCAGCAGCTCTCTTACCTCCCCTGCCGCCACGCTGCCTGTTTCTCTCCCTGATCAGGACCCGCAGGTTCCTTACCCACTTCGGCACGGGGCCAGTGGTCATCAGACGAGGCCTGGTGGGTGCCTGAGGAGCCGTAGGGGGACTCCATGTACTTACCTCGCTGGGCTCTTCAGGTCTGGCAGGGGAGCTCGCTGTGGGCAGCTTTCTAAGGATGACCTTGTCCTGATCATCAAACACCACACAAGTCCAGAGTCCGCTGCCGGGAGGAGAGCCTGGGGAGGAGCTGGGGGAGAATCTGGGAGGGCTAAAGGAGGAGTTAGAGGAAAAACTAGAAGGAGAGGAGGAGGAGGAGCTGGAGGAAGAACTGGAGGAAGAGCTGGAGGAGGACTTTGGGGAGGAGCAATGGGATAAGTATGAGCCAAAGCTGGAGGAGGAGGAGAAGGAGGAGGAGGAGGAGGAGGAGGAAGGTGATGAACCTGGGGAGGAACAACAGGATGAACCAGAGGAAAAAGAAGAGAAGGTTAGGGACCTGCTGGATGAGTCAGGGGAAAAGCTGAAGGAGGAGGAGGTAGGAGAGGAGCTTCGGGAGGAGCACGTGATAAAATCAGAGTGGGAGGAAGAGGAGGAGCTAGAGGGAGAGCTCGAGGGGGAGCTAGGGAGGGAGGCAGCAGGTGTGTGAGGGGGAGACCTGGGTGTGGAGCCTGGGGAGGAGCTGCAGGAGAGGGCTGGTGCCGGGACCTTTCGCAGGATCAGTCTGGGGCTGCTGGGCCGGTTGGGGTTCGGCGCGAGGACAGCTGTCCAAGTGAAGCTCTGAACGGGCTGAAGAGAGAAACAAAGCCAACCTTTAAACTTGTGCTGCAGGTCACATGAACGCACCGTCAACTGTTTTACTAGAGTGACTTTCTGGAAAAAGTCCTCGCATCTTTGAATTGAAATGATCATCACCACAACCCAACAATACTCCATTAAAAGCCAAAGAGGATCAAATCAAAATGAAAAGCGTCTTTAGTCGAAGCTGGTCTAACTCTGTTGCAGCTGTGAAAGGAAACATGGACCCTGTGTTTCTCTTAGTATCAGCAGACACGACGTCACTGAGCAGCACTGAGAAAGACTGGGTGAAAAAAACACCCTTTTCTGTCACACTGGCTGTTTTAAAGTTAACAATGCAGCATATGACTTGTTAAAATGAGCCTCGCCTGAGATTTATATTATATATTATGTTATATTGAATAAAGTTCATGACTGAAGCAGCTGCCAACATCTGTATCATCAGAGAGATGGAGACAGAGCGGGCAGATATCAAAGTCTATGAACATCAACTTTAACTTGAAAACAACATATAACTTTATTTATGTTTGCATATTCTGAAATGTTATATTTAGGATCATTTACTAACCCAGCTGATTGTCAGTTTACATGAATATTACATCTAATATTGATACAGATCATTACCTTTACCCTCAGAATAAGGCAACATATAAACATATAAAACTATTCTACAATTGTTTTATTATATTTCTGTGAGAGAAAGCAGGAAAACAACTCCATGTTATATACTGGATGGCCTGATTATTTCAGTGTTGGTCATTAGTAACAGTACTTTGCAGTATTGCAGTTTTACTTCTGCAGATATTCAGCCAGAACCTCATTTTATCTAGTTTTTACTCTAGTTGTAGATTGGACTTCAATTTGCATCATTAATTTTAATACTATATTTAAAAAATATGTACAATAATGTTTGTACTGGTTTGTGCAAATCTTATGCTGCTGATTAAAGATTGGTTAGATGGTTGTCTAAATTAATATTTTAATAATATTAATCATTTTAAAAAGAGGAAAATCCAGATATCGTCTTTTTATATCTGTTTCAAGTTTATTCAGATGACATTTTATTAATCCTTGTTCAAATATTAGATCATCTGTCCTCGTTCAGACCTGGTGTAAAACCTTCCACGGTCATCTGAGGTAAATGTTGTCAAACGTTTGTCAGATTGGATGAATTTAACCTGAAAATGTTGTTGAACAAAGTATAATGGAAATGCATCAGTGGAGTTTTAGTGTTCTGAACGTCTCAGCGCTAAAATACACAGCAAAACAACCTGGTTTTAACAGAATAAATCTTACATGTTCCATGCTGAAACAGCTCGGTCCGTGTTAGTGGGTCGTCAGTCGATGTCGGAGTGAACAAAGTGCTGGATGGAGGTCGTCTTTTTCAAGAAATCGTCGAGTGAAAACTTTGAAAATCACACCGTGTTTTTTCGCCGATACTCAGTTTGTTTCTGTTCAAATGATGATCCTGTCTGAATGATGCACGCGGAGACACAACATAGCAACCATGGAATCCTCCAGTCGGCCAACAAACGTTCTGTAAATAATATTTAGACTAAATATATTGATTATTTATTATTATCTCTATGTTATGTTTCCATTTTCCGCTGAGGTCGTCGACAGAAATGTAATAAATGATGTCCATATCTATTTCTGGCCAATAAAGAAAGTTTGACCAAAATAAAACAAATGTATTTTACAGTTAGGCTACATGGAGAAACTGAATGTTAAACAAAGCAGACCAGAAAAGTTAGGTTTCTCTAACACAGAAAATAAAACAGATACAAAGACTTAGTTGGCCTCATTGACATAAACATCACACTTGGATACTGGATTTTACATGAAGCTGAACACCAGCGTGTGTGTTCACTGATGGTGAGTTTCTGAGTTAAAGCTACACAAAGAGGCCACAAGATGGTGCTGTTCTCCAGGTCATGGACGCCGACTCTGGGCTTTGTGGTCTCCCAGACTCACCACTTGATGAGCATTTAACCACCTGTCTGATCAAGCCAAATCAAAAACGTGGGTTTCTTCCTTATAAAAAGATTGTTTGTCTACAGTTCTGATACAGTCCACCCTTCACTCCTCCACACATCCCAATGCAGTCAGACTGCTCTGAGATCAGCATCACAACACTTCCCTTCACTTCCTCCTAAAGGGAAGTAAAGCAGAGAAACACGTTGGCTGACAGGCTTGCTTTAAAAAACAATGAAATCATTCACTAAAGACGAAAAGCTAAATAATAGTGCATTCATAAAAAGGAAATACATATAGCAATGTGTATTGTATTTCACTTTATTTCTTTGTTTGATTTGTTTTAATTTAGTCATTTCAAATAACTCCTACCTTCATGAAGGTCATAA
Source organism: Maccullochella peelii (assembly GCA_002120245.1). NCBI lineage: Eukaryota > Metazoa > Chordata > Actinopteri > Centrarchiformes > Percichthyidae > Maccullochella > Maccullochella peelii. The sequence continues at coordinate 8,049 of LKNJ01001468.1, forward strand.
TTTTCAGTTTTTCTTATTTTGTCATTTCAGAGGCTGCAGTTTGTGGTGCAGTTGAATTGTATTGCCTTATACTGAGAAGTGTTTCTGTCATTTTGCCCACCCCGTTTATATCAGTGAGGGCAGGCTATCTGGTCTTTTTCTGTTCTCAAGAAAACAAACTAACTTTCACTCCCTAAGCAACAGTGGCTTCCACCATGAACTAGGCAAGTGTACTTAATTAAGTTTCCACTGAGTGTGTATTCATTTCTTAGTGCTGCTGAGGCACTCAGTATATCCATGGTTCTCTTACACAGTACTCTGATTACTACTGAAACTATGTGTTTGCAGGATTTTTAAGGTGAATCCTGTTGCTGTGAATGACGACCTGCCAGCTGGGATCATCTCATGTCGGTTCCGCTGAAACCTTTACATCTTGCTCATTTGAGGTTCAGACTACCTTATTATCACAAATGAAGCAAGAGCATTGAAACGTAAGTCACATGAACTAACAGGCATCCTCTCACTTAACCGCTGACTCGTCCAGATCAGTTGCTGACTTTGATAAAGGTTGTTCAGTATTTATTTGTTTTTGGGCATTTAAACCTAGGCTCTAAATACTTGGGTTTTTGACGAGGCTGTAAGCTAATGACTGTATTTCTATATATTTTACAGTGAATAATAAGGCTCCCCAAAGGATGATGTTTTTGTAGAATCCCTGGGCTTTCTGCTAGCACCACCATCAGGCCAAATCAATATATCAAAATCTAAAGAACAGGTTGCGTTGAAATTTACTGAGAAGTTACATGTTGGACCATTTCATACTTTGGATACTGCTAAGCTTTCCTCTGGTGCCATCCTCAGGTCAAACATTTAAAGTTCCCTACTGGTCAGGCTCTAGGAAAGTGAGTGGCTAGAAAGTGTGTTTGTTCTGCCAACACTTTAAACCTGCAATAAAAGGCCAATTTTGGGCTGAGGAAACAAGTTGAGAACACAGCATTGATAGATCATCACCTTTAAAGTTGATATGGCAAACTTGTTAGCAAACAATTGTGTATTTCTAACTCTAGTAGTTAGTAGCAACATTAGCTTAATTTGGAGTCGTGTTTTGGCCACCTTGCGAATGCAAGTCCAATATTCATTCTCTTTTAGCTCTGTTTTCTGTCTCTACCAACTCCTGAGGGATATATCTAGCTCGTTACCTGCTACATGCTCTCTTTCATCTTTTGGGATATTAAAGGTGGATCTATAATCAGTGTCTGTTGTTACATTTTACATCATAATGCAACATATAGAATTTTTGGATCTTATGGTACAAACTGGACCCAGATGTCATCATGTTATTGTGGTTAACCAGAGAACCAGCAGTCCCTCAGGAAAATCTTGCACCTGTCCAGAATCTGAGCTGCACCCTGCAGGACTGGAGCGATCTCATTTTTAGACAGCACAGCCATTATCACAGTTCCTCCAAATATGAGCAGCCAGGGAGAAAACAGGAGAGACGGCCTGCTCTCTGGTTCTGGTACCACTCTGGTTCTGAAAGGCTGAGCCACCCGCTCCCATTGAGTCAGGATTGCACGACGGGCTCCGGCCCATTGTCCTGGCCCAGTGAGACGATACTGATATGGAGTGCAGGGACCAAAGAAGACCTTCACCCAGAGCACAGGATCTCTCAGGAGTAGTCTCAGGAAGTTTGGTCGAACGCCTACCTGCAATTGGAAGTCTGTCATGGTGCTTGTGTCTTATACATACTGTACAAATGGTAACACAGTTTTATATAGAGCTGAACTGAACTGACCTCCTCAGCCATGAAATCCAGGTAAGGGATGTAATCCACCTGGAGAGCAGCCTGTCGTGGGCAGTGATAGCTGAGAAAACAAAATTGAGGAGTGGATTCTGCTTTCTACAGGAAGAACATGAAAGATCTGCCTGTGAAGAGGATGTCTACCTTTTCATGTTTCTCTTCTTCTCAGACTCAATGACTTCCAGCATTTTCTCCTTAGATGGAAGACGGCTCAAACCTTAAAGATAAAGCACATCAACCGACACATTTTGCTTCTCAATCCTGTGACTGTGCATGTACATGTAAAGCTAGCAATTCTTTACCGGCAAAGACCTTAACAGCCCACCGCGTCTGCATTTCCACAACGGGCATGATTGGTCCTTTTGTCTGGAAAAGACCCATGACGGCCAGTGTGGGTTGTGGTAGAGAAGGAGGAAACAGCCTCCTGAAAAAAGTAAGGTGATCCTTTAAAATTATATTATTACATGATATTCCTAACATAAATAAGATCTAGAGAGGGGAGTATCAGCCTTTCTGTGCCAGACTTATCAATATAAGTTATTATGATTGGTTATCACACAAAACATTTTCTTTTTACTAAAAAGTTTATAAAATGTTATTTTAGAATGTCCACAATTTAATGTGATTTCGTATTCATGCTAGAAATAATATACTGAATTTATACATCGATTTGTCAAAGTATTTTTAAAAAGGCATTTCCAAAAAACAATTAAAAGGAAAAGGTTGACATTTTAGGAAATACGCTTATTCCCTTTCTGGCAGAGAGTTAGACGAGAAGATTGATACCACTCTCATGTCTGTACGGTAAATATGAAGCCGGTTAGCTTAGCTTAGCATAAAGACAGGAAACAGGGAAACAGCTAGCCTGGCTCTGTCTAACAAAATCCACCTACCAGTACCTCTAAAGCTCACCAATTAATATGTTTTATCTTGTTTGTTTAAGTGTAAAAACAACAAGTTCTGGTTTTATAGGGGTTATATGTTTGACTATTTCTTGGCTGGACGCAGTGACTTCCTGAAATCTCCACTCGTTGCCTGGCAACCTCAAAGTGACGACAAGACTCCCAAGAAGTGACCGCTCCGGGCCAAGAAATAGTCTGGGCTCCAGCGACATATTCACCGTACCGACATGAGAGAGGTATCTATCTTGTGCTGTGTGACGTTTACAACCTCAGTAAATCAGGGCCCGAGTTTGTAATTGTGTAATGTGAAGTTTCAATCTACCCTCTTTATGTAGTAAAAGTTATCAGCCCTAACTCTACAAAACACTCACCACCACATACTTACTTGTACAATGTCAGATCTCCGCGAGGTCCCTCAGATAGAGCTGGAGGCAGGAATGGGAAGTTTCCATTATAACCTGTACAGAAAACAACAGCGTCAATGTCCTCCTCTACAGTGCCATCTTCAAATACAACTCCAGAGGCCTTGAAGCCTTTCAGATTGGGTTTCATTACTAGCGCTCCCTGTAGGATTCGATCAGGAAGGTCATCGTTGATCAAAGGCCTTTTGTCCAAAAGTCTGGGAAAGAAAGGAAACGAAAGTCAACCAAACCTATCTTGCTATAAAGATTATGTCACATTCATTTCATCATTGTATTCGCGAATTGTCTACACAGATACGCTGTATCGCTTGTACTAATGTTGAAATGTTGTCTTTGCTCACCTATATTATACTTGTAAAATAATCTTTAATAATTTGAGCACTTTTCAAAATCTCCGTTACAAAGTACTTCCCAAAGGCAGAAAAATAAAACAGACAAGTCATAAAATCATCAGGGTCTTAAAGAGATATTAGTCCCATGGGAGACAAAATGCACACTTCACACAGAGAGCACCTAGTGCAGCTTAAGTTGACAGTGTTGATCACTGGGTCACTATGCCGTCCAACTAATAATTTACATATGATTATGCTACAACTGTAATCTATGTGGAAATATGAATTGGAGCGTTAAAGATGAATCATTTAGTAGAATAAATTAAACGAACACTGAAATAAAAAGAGCTATTTGAAGCCAAAAGCAAAAGAATATAATAAACTCCAGTGGTCTGGCAACATGAGGCAGAGAGGAACAGACGGCATGTGTCACCTGTGTTTGGGCTTCAGGCCATACAGTCTGTGGTCACATTTTTGGTTCACTGCTCTCTCTGCTGCCCAGCTGACCAGAGTCTTGGGAAGAAGCAGTGTGAGGATGTTGTTGAACCTGGTGATAGCCGTCATGTCCAGGGGAAGACCGTTACTGGACATCCTGCCGATCACCCAGGCCCCCTGACGTGTGCTGAGAAATGTCTGTCAGAGAGAGTAGGAGGACTGGCTGTGAATAAATGGGACATATATTCTGTTGGTGTAGCATTCTTGTGAGCATATAAAAATGATGGGACACATTAAAAATATTGTGTAATATTTCATGTCAGCAACCTTTCCCTAAAGAAACATTGCTGATGTATGAGTCAAGAAGATAACTCATTTGACATCTTTTTAACTGCTAGCAGAGTGCAATGCAATAGCAGTATAGTATGAAGCCTAACAAAATAAGGTTAAAACTCATTACACATTAAAAATAAAATACATTAAGAATAACAAATTGATGCATGCATAAATTAATGGATTGGTTGAAAGCACACATTTTTGTCATCTGTCTCTCGTCCCCTGGTTCTCTGCCAAACAACAATGAAGCTTCTTCTTCTGTCTTACCTTCTCTGCAGATCTGCTAATCTCCACTGCAATATCTCCTCCAGAATTGCCAATGCCAACCACCACCACCCTCTTCCCTCTGCAGGCATCTGCATCTTTATATTCCCAGCTGTGAAAACACCTGCCAGAAAACGTCTCATGTCCTGGAGAGATACAGATGATGATGCAACAGATCAATGGAAAATAAGTGTTTCTTGCAAGAATGTGCAGAGCAAAGTAAATCAACCCACTTCCCCCGTCCATAAAACTCTGTAAAATGTTTGAAAAGTGACATCTATTTGTTTACCGACCTGGAAAGTCTGTCAGGGGTAAGGCCGGATGGGTGTAGTGGCCTGAACACACCAGAACTGCATCAAAGACATGTCTCTCTTCCTCTCCATCCCTGTTAATGGTCACTATGTCCCACTGACCGGACAGAGAGAAATCCGGCCTTTGTGTAACACTCCTTACTGTGGTCTGAAGCATGTTCACACACACACACACACACACACACACACATTAATAATTCTGACTTTACATAGTATGTTGTAGAAACTTGTGAAAAGACAGTGACGCTCCTGGCATGATGAAATGGGAATGACCTGGAAATGAATATATCTGAGCAGGTCAAAGTGCTCAGCATAGAGCCTGAAGTACTGCAGCAGCTGGGAGTTGTGCATGTAGTTTGGATAGTCAGCAGGCATGGGAAAATCACTAAAACACATCATCTCTTTGGAGGTGTTGACCACCAAGGAGCGATAGATGCTGGATCGCTCTGGCTCAGGTGACTCCTGTGGACACAAAGGAAAACAGGACACAGAGCTGATAAAAACATCACTCTGATAAGGACATTTTACTGTTTAATCAATAGTGTCATTGTTGTACACAAGCTACACAACCTTTGTTCATATATCATAAATATATATAGAAGATTCTAGATGAGCTCTTTGGCCATACAGCATATTACAACAAATCCTGAACTTTAAAAACGGTGCCCCCACTCTCACCTTAAATCTCCACAGGCCGCCAATGTCATCACTGGTTTCAAAGCAGACAGGCTCCAGACCCTCATCAACACAGATCTTGATACAGGCCAGACCAGAACTGCCTGCTCCAACCACTGCCACACGTCGAACCATTGATGAGCACTTGTGTGGGGAGGGACACAAAGAATCAGAAATGTGTCATGTCAGAAAAAGAGTTTATATATAGAAAATTTCACAACAATCCATCCATTAGTTGTCCAGATATTTCACTCAAAATCAAAAAAGTCAACCTCATGGTGGCGCTAGATGAAAAGTCAGGGCAACACCAAAGTCACTAGGATATATCCAGGGCCATTTCTATCTTTGTGGGGGCCCTATGCAAAATGTTGTTAGGGGGCCCATATTTTGTGAAATATATATATATGTTTTTTTTTTGTTTTGTTTTGTTTTTTAGCATATAGGTGTTTTCACTCAACACACGAGGGCGCTTGGCTAAGAAAGACCGGTCATTTTAATTTCTTAAAAATAAAAAAAATGGCTAAAATGGCAGCTTGGGGGCCCCCTGGTGGCTTTGGGGGCCCAATGCAACCGCATAGTCCGCATATAGCAAGAAACGGCCCTGGATATATCTTGCGGGAACCGTGAACGTCTGTACAACGTTTTGCGTCATCCAGTAGTTTCTGAGATACAGTCTGAACCAAAGTTGTGGACCAACTGACTGACATAGCCATCCATAGATCCATGCCGCTAGCATGGCGAAAAAAGGAACTGGTGAAGTGTTTTAGAAATCCACCCAGATATGAGTTTGGTAAGTGCCAGCATTATTTCCATCCATTATCTATATCCACTTATCCTTAGAGGGTCAGCTGACATTGGAAAGGCAGGGTACAGTCAATCACAGGGCTGACACATAGAGACAGAAAACAAACTCCACACAGTTTGGGTACTCGCAACCAAAAAAACTGTTTTACAAATGCAAACATCACAACCTGAATAAATATGTATATTTTACTTACAGATTTCTAACTTCAGCTTCACAGATCTGGTCCTTTTCCCTTTCAAAAAGCTTCCTGCGCATACAAATGTCTTTGTATTCATTTACAGATCGTTAAAGTTACGCACGGATCAGGTTACTTTCCCTTTCGGGGTTTTGAGACTATATTCACGCTGTTCAGCTACACAGATTCGTAAATGCATGCTGCGGTTAGGTGCTGGTGGAAAACTGGGACATCTGGACTTTCAGCGAATTTGTGTCTAATTTCACAGTGGGAAAGACGTTTTTCTAAATAGACAGAATAGCTCTTATTGTTGAGGTCTGAAAGAATGCTCTCACCTTCTCCAGTAAGTCCTGTACAGCTGCGATGGGATGTTAAACAGCCTCTAAGCTCACATGAACTGAGCTGTTGTCTATCACCTAATCAGTTAAACAGTACTGCAGGGCAGGGACTTTAACCCTGTTTGGTGGAGAGGAAATGTCTCCAACTATTCTGTAGACAAATGCTGTATTGTGCACAAGTGACTCCGAAGGGAAGTGAAAGAAAAAGAAGGGGAGAGTTGTGAGTTCACAAGTTAACCTTTGACATGCATATCAAACCACTGTGAAGCTAAAACTAGTATTATACATACATTTCCTTCACAAGTTCTGCTCCACCAGTTAGGCCTACTCACAGATGGAAATGCTTATGCACAGTGTTAAGTGGTCATGCAGGTAACCATTAAGTCTTCCCTTTTAACCCATCATATTGGCATAAAATGTAAACTACATATGCAGCCTTCAGACTGCATTAATGTCTAGATATCCGCATAGGTCTTCTTAATGCTGGGTAAAACAGGCCAGAGGACTCTGTTACGCGCTCCCACCTTGTGTTTTTCTCCCTCCTTTTCTCTCTCTCTTTCTCAGGTGCTCCTGATCAGGGAATCAAGCGGCCGGCCCCTATTTAAGGGAGGTTGGGGGAGGAGATCGCTGTCTGACAGATGAAGCAGCCTCCTGATCATTTGGTGTTTTGTTCCATTCTTTTGAGGGTGGCGGTCCGGTAGTCCAGTTTTCACGGCTTTGTCTGTAGTATAGTTTATGCACTATTTTGGTAGATTAGGGAGGGTAAGTTCTGAGTCTGACGACCCATCATGTGGCTGGCCCAGACTTCCCCCATCTTTTGTTATGTTTGGCCAGACTCTCATAGTTTTGGTTTAATTTGGTTTATTAATAAATTCTTTTAAACAAACTAACCATTGAGAATGGTGTTTTCTATGTATGTTGCTGGCCACCTGGTTGAGCCAAATGTCTGAGTGTTGCTGGTGGCCGTAACAGACTCATATCATGATACGTCACCATTGTTCATCATTAACACTTTTAGATAGTAAAATTTGAATGCATTATTATATTTATAATTAAATTCTACTATTTAATTATTTTTCTACCACTAGACATTAACTTGTGGACACAAGATGGTAGTTTGCGTGCACCAGACATTTTGTGTTGACTTTTGTCTGTGTTGACTTAGAGACATAATAAACAAAAGTGTTGATTGACAGAGTCACCAAAGTTGTTGGTTAAATCTTGGGTAATCTCGAGAAAGTTTGCTCAAGCTAGACGTAGCACTTCTACTCAGCCTGTCATCTTGCCACTCCTCACCAACTCACTTGAAACAGACGTAAATCTGTTCAGCCTCGTGTCTCCAACAGCATCACATTTCAAAAGGCTTTCAGGTGGTTTAATGTGAAAGTTACAGAGACTGGTCCCATCCGTTTGTTTTCTTTGTCCTAGTTCAAGTGTGCATCAGTTTTGCTGTTCCACTTAGGATAAAGGCAGCGACAAACATGATCAATATCTGCATGGTCCAACAAGCAAAGGAAAGTGACACCGTTGCCAGTATATTGCTGTAAAACTGGTTACAGTGCTGTAACGTAATCAGACAACATGATGATACAACATGAACAATTCTCTGAGAGCAGGTATTTCACATACAGTTGTGACAAGATTATTGTTAAGGTGCTCACATGTTAAGTGTCACTGAAAAGTATTGTGGCATAATCTTCCCAATAATCATAACCAAAAGAGGAGAACAATGAACTAGACAAAAACTTGTTTTGACTCAAAGAATAATAAAGTGTTGATAGGTCCTGCTTCAACGATATTTGCCAAATGATCTAGAAACAGTACATATGGTCAGGGGTAGAAGATGAAACACTGGACTCCTGGTTCAGCTTGTGCAGCATGTTTAGACTGTTTGTGGACAGAGCTTGGACAGCAGGGTGGGGATGGCGGTTGGGTTGCGAACATGGACGTAGTAGACGGCAGCTCCTCCGGCCATGACGGTCAGGCTCAACTTAATCAGGCAGCCAGCGCTTGAACCCTTTTGTTCATCCAGCTGGAAGAGAGAGAGGAAAAGATTATGTTCAACATGTCCTTTAATGATCCAGATAGACGAATGTTCAGAGATACTTGCATACACTACATTTTCAAATAACCCGAGTGGGCTCTGACAGGTGTACTGTACAATTAGCATGGATTATTGCCAGGGTAACACATGTTGAAGAAAGTGTTCATTTCAGACCTGTCTGGTTTTTAGGGGCTGGAACATGCGGTCAAACTGGGTGAAGATTGCCCTGCGGGCTCCCTCCCATTTCCCTGGTCCCCTCAAGCGGTACTGGTAGGCTGTGATGGGCCCCCACAGAAGCCTCTTAAACATTGGGTAGTCTGTGAAGAAGAGCCAGAGGAGACTTGGCCGGACCCCAATGTCCCCAGCTAAGTCGTCCATGTAGGCAACAAAGTCCACCTGCAGGGGTGTCAACTTTGACACAACGTAGCTGCAGGAAGGATATGTCAGAAATTAATGAATGACTCAATATAATTTACTTAGAATATTCAAGCTGTTGTGCCATAGTATACTTTGTGCTCTGACAAGTACAAAAACTGAACCGTAAAAACGTCATGTTGTGGTTTTTCGGGAGGTTATGTGCTGGATATTTCTTGGATGGGTGCAGTGTTTGTATAGTTTAAACAAATGAGATATAACTGTTTCCCCTTGTTTCCAGTCTTTGTGCTAAGCTAAACTAACCATTGGCTGTTTGTGGCAGCTTCATATTTACCATACAGACATGAAAGTGGCATCAATCTCCTCATCTAACTCTCGTCAAGAAAGCAATTAAATATATTTCCCATCAAATGTCAAACTATTCCTTTAAATTTAGAAAGCCTGCATTGCGCTCAGAGAATAGCATTTTTTTTAAGTTTAAAAGATAATATCAGTAGTGTCAGATGCAAAAGTAATGATGCAAAGAAATACTGAGAGCTTTACTTTTTGTTGATGCCCTTGGTGTCTTCCTCAACAGCCTTTATCATGGCCTGGTTTGAGGGCAGCTTTTTATGTCCTGCCGAGCAAAAGACAGAAAGCTGAGGTCAATACATACACGTGTGGAAAGTATCTAGACGAGTGGCCTGAGGTCATGAACTGTGTTTATTTTTCAGATATGATCGGAAATGCCTTTAAAAGAATCACAGTAAGTCAACTTGTTTGTGTGTGAGTGTTTGATCTGCAGTTTGAGAGGTCTATCTGGGGGATCACAGTGACTGTTATCTCACCTTTGAAGACACGTGTGACCCAGCGGGCCTGCATTTCAGCCTGAGGCATAATGGATCCATCAGAATGGATAAAACCCACAATAGCCAGAGTGGGATGCTCCAGGTTGGGAGGCAAAACATGCTTGTACAGGCCCACACGGTGCCCAGATTTATACATAGCATTGCTCGGCAAGTAAGGAAAATCATAGTTATATCCTGTGGCGAATACAATCATATCCACCTGTAACAAAGAAGGCATAAGAGCTATTGTGCTTGAAGCCAACAAGAACTGAAATATTAAATGCATATGTAAGTTAATTTAGTTCTCTGACGTTTTCCACAATGCTGCCATCATCAAACACCACTGTAGATCCACGGATCTCCTTGATGTTTGGTTTGACAATGACCGCCCCAGACAGAATCTTGAAAGGCAGGTCATCATTGATCACCGGGATCTGACTGAAGAGCCTGTTGAGGCAGGGGCAACAGAGGACAGGGGAGAGATAGAGACACACTCTTACTATTATATAGAAAGATATTCTGATAACGACGAAATGAACAGTGACTTAGTGACTTAAGTGGTGTTCATGTTATTGTGGAAAACGTGTTTGCAAGCCTCTTTCTTTTGTGTTTGTGTTGTGTTTTTTATCACAGTCACAATCCTGCACAACTATATCACCATCATAAGACTCCAAACAAGACTAAGAATCTACAGCCACGCTTGCGGCTCTGTGAGGCTGTATTTAGGTATAGTGGGGCTGCAAGCTAAACCAGCATGTTCACTTGGTCTTAATGACAATACTAATAAGCTTATGTTAAGCAGGTTTAATGTTTAGCATGTTCACCATCATAGTTTAGTGTGTACAACTGAGGCTGTTGGGAATGTCATTAGTTTTGTGGGTATTTAGTCATAAATCAAAGAATTGGACAGATTTAAATTTTGACCTGATGATGGCGCTAGAGGAAAAGAGGATCACCAAAGTGATTACAATTCATCCTGAGGGGAACATGAATGTTTGTACCAAATTTCATGGCAATCCATCCAATAGTTGTTGAGACACTTCACGCAAAACCACAAATGTCAACCTCATGGCGGGGCTAGAAGGAAAGTCAGGGGATCACCAAAGTTATTAGGATTCGTCCTCTGGGGACCATGAATGTCTGTACAACATTGTACGGCCCATCAAACTGTTGTTGGGATATTTCAGTCTGGACCATTCCTGTGGTAACAGTACCAAGTTTGTTACAAAAAACTACTGCTAGAAATATTCACATTGTAGTCTAAAGTCAGTTTGGCAGATAATCTGAAGGTAGAATGAAAACTAATAACAAAGCAATGTAAGTATCTTTTCATCACCCATCCATTATCATTACCCACTTATTCAGGATGCAGGGTCAAGGAGGGCTGGAGGTTATCCCAGCACACATTGGACAGCATGGGACAGGTTACCAGTTTATTTCAGGGCTGGCACCACATGTAGACAGACAACCATTAACACCTATATGGTCAATTTGGTTTCCCCAATTTACCTAATCCCAGAAGAAACCCATGCAGAAACACAAGGAGAACACGCAAACTCCACACAGAAAGGTTGGTTATAATGAGTGAAGAACGGTCAGGCAGTGTGCTATTCTTCTCTTGCATTACAGAATACTTTGTAATGCAAAGTGTAATACTGAAATTTGATTGACATCAACACCATGCATCTTTATTATAATGCGAGACAATCAAACTGCTTTATGCGCGAGACTGCATAAGAACAGAACAAGCCTACCTGTGTTTGGGTTTGAGGCCATACATAGTGTGATCATACAGGGAGTTGAGTTTTTTTTCACCAAGCCAGTTGAGTAAACTCGTCGGCAGCAGATTGAACAGGATGTGGACAAAGCGTGTGTTGAACATGTCCACTGGCAGGCCATTGTCAGAAACCTGGCGGATGACCCAGGCACCACTACGAGTGCTCAGATACACCTGCAGAACGAGAGGGAAAGAAACAGGTCAGCAAAGGTGAATGTTTGATCTTGAGTCGATACATCTCACCTCTTCCCTGAAAATCTGTTTACAATTGGATGCTGCAGCTGATCTTATATACACTAGTGGGCTACTTTGAAACTGCATCTCTCTCTTGTATCGTTAGTTAGAGGGACTAATATGTGAGGAAAAGTAGAAGACAATTAAGACATTTGAGATGTCCTAACAAGGAGGAGTAGAGCAATCAGAAAAGACTTCCCAACCTGCTCTGCAACTCTGCTGCCCTCCACGGCGATGTCACCTCCCGAGTTACCGATGCCGATGACAACCACTCTCTTCCCGTACATGTCTTCAGGCCCCTTGTAGTCCCAGCTGTGGAAGTATTTTCCTTCAAACATCTCCAATCCTGCAACACAGCAGAATGACGTCTTCATACATTGCCCTGCTCTACCTCGGGTCATCTTGTTGTGTGTTGGAACAGAAATTGGATTCTTGCACCAAAAACAATATCCTGTAATGCTATAATTGGAAAATAATCTGCCCCATTCTAAATGCAAGTCTTGCCAGAACGTTGTCCGGCACTACTTTGATCTCAAAGTAGCTAGCAATGTGTCTTTACCTGGGAAGTCTTTGAGCGGCAGGTTCGGGTAATTGAAGTGTCCGGAGCAGCAGATAACTGCATCAAAGACATGCCTCTCCTCCTGTCCATCTCTATTCTCAGTCACCACGTCCCACTGACCAGTACGAGAAAAGTCTGGTCTCTGTCTGACACTCTTCACTGAGGTCTAAAATATATATTAAAAAAATACAGTAGATCAGTTTGTAGATATCGTTTTAAACTGCAGCGATACATTGAATGAACCACGTACTCCTTTCTGCTCATGTGGATTTTGTTACCTGGAAGCAAATGTGTTGCAGCAGTTTGAAGTGTTCTGCATACATCCTAAAGTATGTTAGGATTTTAGAGTGGTGCATGTAGTTGGGGTAATCGGCAGGGATGGGGAAGTCACTGTAGCACATCATCTCCTTCCAGATGTTGATGGTGAGGGAACGGTAGATACTGGCCCTGTTGGGCTCTGACACTTCCTGCAGAGAAGAGGTTTCAAATGAAGACTTTCAACTTAATCCTATTCATCTGATGCTATATGAAAAGATTAGGCTTAAAAAAGAAAAAAAGAAAAAGAAAAAAATATCTTGCAACTTCAAACGTCAAACATCAAACATCAGCAGTTTTTCCAGAGCAAAGTCTTGCCTTGAACTTCCACAGTCCGCCCATGTCATCGCTGCTTTCAAAGCAGGTTGGCACCATGCCCTCATCCAGACAGGCCTTCATGCTGGTCAGACCAGAGGGGCCTGCCCCGATCACTGCTACTCTGTGCACCATGATGGAGCTGCAACAGGAAAAAGAAAGCATTGAGAAAGTGAACGTTAGGGTTTGATACAAGACAGCACACAGTACGTTCTGGTACAGAAGCAGAGATAGCAAGCATGTAGAAGTCGCAATACTGACACATACTGTACAAGAACATGGATTTTTTTTCATGTTTAAAGTGGTACACATGCTTAGCTGTTTGCATTTCTCACTTGAAGCTACACCTGCTAACACTGGTATATGTGCTAAGCTACAAAAGCTACACCAGTCTATATGGATATACAGTATTTCGATCTATGTGTGAGTGTTTGGAACATATTGAACATCCTGCTAGACAGTGAAGAAGAGGATTATTCTCCAATAAGAGTCTGAGAAGTTTTTTATGAATATTTTGGTATTTTTCTGCTATCACTACTAAAATCTATGGCTTCAGACAGCCACTGTGGTCACCTTTCAAGTATTTTATACACTAAAGGGAGAATCGGTTATAAACCTTATTCATCTCTCCTTAAAATATTTTATACCAGAGCAAGTAAGGTACTGTGGATCAAATATCCCCATTGCAGCATCTTTGCACTGCCTTGCATCAAATTTAGAACTGATTTTAGGCACTGCATGGTTTAGTCCCTTTTTTTTTAAAGTGCTGTATAAATAAAGTGTATTATTATAATTAATAATATGACTGAACTCAATGACCCTTAATCACAGCTTCTGTCATAAAACTTTGTCAGTTCCTAGAACTAAAATCAAGACCAAAGGTGATTTTGCTGTGAGAGCACTGAAACTTTGGAATGACCCTTTGAATGAAATGTGCCCAGCCAAAACTGTGCAATCATTTAAGAATCTGTTGAAACCTCATTTTTACCAGCTTGCTTTGTCTTAGTTTTTGGATGTGTAGGTTTATAACTTGTTTTATGGGTTTGCACTTACATCATTCCACCAAAAGTTCCCTTCTCTCTATTGAAACTGTGTGAATGCAATGCAAATATGTTCATTTTGTGGGCTATTTTAATTCTCTTGTTGCACTTTCTTTTGGATCTGCAAATCACTTTTGAAATGTTGCTATTATGCAGTTATTGTTTTAGTGCATATGTCCCATTATGAAAATGAAGAGCTCAGAAATGTAAACTCAATTGGCTGACTTTACATCTCACACATTAGCCATTCATATATTTTTTTGCACATTTAAAAAAAAATGGTTCATTTAAAATATATTGAGTTTGTTTTAAGTCACAGCCATATTACAGGTTAATGCTATGCAACTGTATATATGACACATCTCACTTAAATATGAATATGAATACTTGCTATCTGCAGGAGAATAGAAACCGAGGATATCAGCTGTCTTTCTTACCTTGATCCTTATGTGCTTGTTGGATCTGTGTGTCTGGAAAGAAGGAAGAGAGTCATCGGAGCACTGACTTTTATACCGAGACAGTGACCAATGGCATGCTTTCCTCTTTAAAACTCAGGGATGAGATCATCAAATGTGTTCTTCATGATCGATTAGGAAAAAATCCATAGCTAGGCTACTCCTGAATTTAATCCATGCACAATGCTTGATTGAACGTGACGCGGATTTGTTATTGTTGTTAATAACACTTTTGCCGAGTAAATTATTATTATGCTATGGGAGGCGGTGTTTGTTCTAATGGCAGTTATCTCCTGCTGGATACGCTTGGCAGCCTGTGACCTCTTTAACCCCCCAGTCATCAGAGACATTGCTTTAACCGCCGTCAGTAAATAATGGTTACAGGCTATTGGACTTTTAATTACTATTAAAACACATCGTTACACTTACTTTTCACAAACGTAGCCGTTTTTGTAACCAGTAGTAGGACAGAGCCTTTTCCTCATTAAACAAAGCCATAAAGAATACAACTCCTTTTACAGTACTAATCGCTGCGGGGTTCCCGTGTCTGAGCAGTGACTGTGCACTGTAACCAGACTGTAAGTGAAGCTGTTTGTGTGGCGTGAACCCGCTTACGCGACTCCACCTGAATAAATGATTGACGGCGCGCTTCCTCCCTGACTGTGTGCAGTTTAACTGGACATATATCGCAGATGGTTTGAAAATGTAGGCTGTCTGAAAGTGTACGGCTGCAATTATATTACAGGCTGTGTAAAACCAAAGAAAAATACAGCCAAATATTAAAAGCTCAAAAAAAATCCAGCAGTATGCTTCAAGCAGCAGGTGATGTGAATATGCATTTAGATGTAGATGATTTATAGGGGTCAATGTGTGCCCTATACAACTGTAGCTTTTCTGTGTTTTAGTCCACTGCACAGGCCCTCTGAGCTATTTTAGGACACCCCGTCATGAAGCTGAATAAATCTGAAGACCATCATCTGGTGGTGGCTTTTTCTTTTGGCTTTCTCTGTTCTTTTTAACATGTAAGCACACGTTACAAAATAATCAATGTGCACAAGACACTCCTAACCAGTGAATGTCAATTATCAAATTTAGCTGTGTTTACTTAAGGCCAAAGAGTTTAACTTTGACTGTAGTTCAGTTTGTGTGCTCTGGTTCAAATCAAATGAGAAAGACTGACTGTGCACTTTAATGTAATCAGGCCAGATAGATCTACACCTTTTGCCCAAACAGTAGACTAGGGTCAAAATCCTTGCTGCAGATTATATCACTATATATTACTGTGTGTGTGTGCGTGTGTGTTTGGCTGGGAGTTTCTAACAAATCTGGTTTGCTCTATTCTTGATGTTTTGCCGTTTTGATCTGTTAAAAGACATTTACTGAGCAGTGACTGGTTTTATAGCAGCTTGGTGAGAGGCAGCTTACAGCATTTCTCTCCAGGTGATCAATGAGAAATTACTCTATCTATTCATCCATCCATTTTCTGCCTATTACAGGTGGTAGCAGGCTGAGAAAAGAAGCCCAGACGCCCCCCTTGTCACTTCCTCCAACTCCTCCAGGGACATCCCAACGTGTTCCCAGGCCAGATGGGATATGTAATCCCTCCTGGCATATTCTGGGTCTGCCCATGGCTGGAGGACCTCCACAGGAAGGCATCCAGTGGGCTTCAGTGGCTCAGCTGCAAAGGAGCAGCAGTTCTACTGTGAGCTTCTTCCAGAGGTCTGGGTGAGCCCACACAGTGAACAGTGTAATTATACAGCGTACACTGTTGTGAAAATAAGGCTTCAGTTGATGATGATTTCTTTGAGCAAAGTGTATGAGCACATATGTGGGAAGAGTACAGCAGGCCTACATCAGTGCAGTCAAAGAAAAAAAAGGCATGAGTTAATGAGAGGACCGGAGGGAGCGTGTAAGGGAGGGGTGAGATAATGGCAGAGAAAACATGCATCAAGGACAGAAAAGTAACACAGGCAGAGCGGGGCAGACTTTGCCCAGCCTGATGGAAATTTCCACTGTCTCTGTCGGTGAAACCACATGTGATGTTCAGTACTGTGGGTTTAGTGTATTAATAATACAGAAAATAAAACAGCATTTTATTATTTTATTAGATTGTCATCATTATGGAGGACATCATGATTCCACAGTTTCACCATAATGTTACAGTATATAAATAAATGTAAAATAAAAAGAGCTTTTAAATAATTTTCCCTTTTGAACCTCTGACCTCAATAAGCTCTTGTGTTGTCCAAACATGTGTCAGAAGTTAATGTGCTTTGGGAATGACCAAAGTTGCAAAGAACAATCCTATAAATGAGAGAATCGGGAAAACATTTATATGTTTATGTGCTCCATGTTGCTCCACTTGTTTTTATCATTTCAATTTTGGTCATAATTAATAAGTTGCAGTGATAAAAGTTTAAGCACAACCTGATTTTGACTTAACATCTCAATGATACATTTATTTTGTCAAAAAGCCATATTGCCTGGCAGTAACATATTAATGTATTGGACATTTTGTGCTTGTTCAGACTACTTCTACGGTAGTTTGGAAAAGTGCACGAAAAAGTTTCCGATGACCAAGTGGCCAAAAAGTGCTTTCATCTGTTCAAAGTGAGGACACTTTGTTAAAGCAATACATTCTTTTACTGATTGTGAGAGCAGATCGATTTCAGCTTCAGGTGATCTTTAGCAGGGCTCACTGTTTGTATTTCACAAATGTCATCACTAGGGAACATGTAATGTGAAACCAAATGCACACCAGGATTGTAGAGCTGAATTTACAAGTTTGCAAATTAATGAACTTTGTCTAATAGTTTGGATGGTTGGCAGCATTTCTTTAAGGCGCTGCACACTGCGATTAGGTCTCTGCTCAGGGTGCAGGTGGGCAAAGCTATGCAGGGATTTATGTGAGGTCATTGGGCTGCAGGCGCTAATAGAAATAATAAAGGTGTAATATGTACCGCCCAAACAGATGCAACAAGATTAACGGCAGAGTGAGGGGGCTGTCAATCAAACTGTCTGTACACGCAGTCCTGAGAAGACATCTAATCAGCCAAAATTAGTAAGGGTGGACACTCTGTGTGCAGGGCCTTTAACTCATGTGTAGGTATAGTATTTTAGAAAGCTTCATCTTGATTATTTTTTGATTTCATGCATGTACACTTGTATGCCTACCATTCCATTACATAAATGGTACATGGTTTTTGCCACTCATTCACCCATTCATGCACACACCCACCTGATGGCAGCGGCCATCGGGACCATTCTGTTCAGGGGTTCAGTGTCTTGCCCAAGGACGCCTTGACACGTGGACAGGAGGAGATGGGAATCGAACCACCAACCCTGTGATCAGTGGACAACCCACTCTACCTCCTAAGCCATGTCTAACAGACATGTAATATATTGGTTTATTCTCACAAGATCTATTTCTCAAGAGATCTACAAACAGTAGATATGGTATTGGGTTTGTGTGTTTCAGAGTTTTTTTTCACATTGTTTGATCAATGCAGCATGTTTAGACTGTTTGTGGACAGAGCTTGGACAGCAGGGTGGGGATGGTGGTTGGGTTGCGAACATGGACGTAGTAGACGGCAGCTCCATGACGGTCAGGCTCAGCTTAATCAGGTGGCCAGCAATGGAGGCCTCTTGCTCCTTCAGCTGGAAGAAATGGGGGTTTATGTTTAAGTTTGGCCAAATGGTCAGACAGTCATAATCTGTACAGTACTTCACGTTCATAAGCTGGGACAGGTCCATTATGCATTTAGCATGTCATGCAAGGCTTACAGAAACAGTGTTCATTTCAGACCTGTCTGGTTTTTAGGGGCTGGAACATGCGGTCAAACTGGGTGAAGATTGCCCTGCGGGCTCCCTCCCATTTCCCTGGTCCCCTCAAGCGGTACTGGTAGGCTGTGACGGGCCCCCACAGAAGCCTCTTAAACATTGGGTAGTCTGTGAAGAAGAGCCAGAGGAGACTTGGCCGGACCCCAATGTCCCCAGCTAAGTCGTCCATGTAGGCAACAAAGTCCACCTGCAGGGGTGTCAACTTTGACACAATGTAGCTGTGAGATGATAAATTAACAATGTAACTGTGAGAGGATAAATTAACATGAATGCAGTAACTCAATAAGTTCAATATGAAT
Source organism: Maccullochella peelii (assembly GCA_002120245.1). Lineage (NCBI taxonomy): Eukaryota > Metazoa > Chordata > Actinopteri > Centrarchiformes > Percichthyidae > Maccullochella > Maccullochella peelii. Next base: position 26,904 of record LKNJ01001468.1, read on the forward strand.
ATAAAATATCGCATTCTTTGTCTGCACTCGGACTGGTGTGTTTACTATCTAGGAATAAAGTAATTTAATTTGAAGGATTGTATTGCTGCCGAAAATGTTGCTCAAACAGGTTTAAAGTTCAAAAGAGTACTTAAACAGGCTTTGTTGATCATGACTTTGTAACTTTAAAGCTGCATGAATCAATAATTTCATATTAACAATGTATCAAATGAATATGTGAAAGCGGTCTCTCATAGCGACAAACCCACAGAGAATTATCACCCAACTCTGCAGTTCCCCTCAGCTCTATGGAGCATTTTAGTGTCTTTCAGGCCATTTTTTGGTTTTCCTCTCCACAGCTCCACTCTCATCAACTTTATTTCTAGCTGCAGCAGGCAGCTGCTTTAAGGCTGTGATTAACTCACTGTACACTACCTGCCTTTATATGGTTATAATATATCAATGCGTCATAGAGTTTACAGCTTGTTCTGTTGCTCCCAAGTGGCTAAAATTATTAAGGCAGCTTTAAAAATGCAAGTGTTGTCATCCATTCACTCTATAGGGATATAACAGAAGGGACAATGTTGGTTGCAACAAATAATCAGGCAAAGGAATATTGGGAGCTTTACTTTTTCTCAATGTCCTTGGTATCCTTCTCAACAGCCTTCATCATCCTGGTTTGAGGGCAGCTTTTTATGCCCTGCAGAGCAAAAGACAGACAGAGGTAAATAGACTGACGTGACTGGAAAGTATCTAGACCAGTGGGAGGTGATAAACTGGACATGCAGCCTCACCTTTGAAGACACGTGTGGCCCTACGCCTGCATTTCAGCCTGGGGTGTGATGGCTCCAAGGGCATGGATGAAACCCACGACAGCCAGACTGGGATGCTCCAGGTTGGGAGGCAAGACGTGCTTGTACAGACCCACACGGTGCCCAGACTTATACATAGCGTTGCTCGGCAAGTAAGGAAAATCACAGTTGTATCCTGTGGCAAACACAATCATATCCACCTGTAATGAGGAAGATATAAGATTAAATTGAGCTTGAAATAAAAAATAAAGGATTCTTGAAAACAAGGTTCTCTGACATTTTCCACAATGCTGCCGTCATCAAACACCACTGTAGATCCACGGATCTCCTTCACATTTGGTTTGACAATGACCGCCCCAGACAGAATCTTTAAAGGCAGGTCATCATTAATCACTGGGATCTGACTGAAGAGCCTGATGAGGCAGCAGAAGAAGGTAGAGCGGACAACAAGGAAGAGATTAAAATATTTGGATGATAATGACAGAGGGAGGACGACTCACACTCCAATTTAAATACTGGACTCGTTTCTTGGATTATCAGTTGTAATGCTTAAATTGATAGGCGTTATTTCCTGCACACTTGTGAGGAAGTCAGACTTTATGCAGAGTAATAATCTGTGTGGTCCTAACAGCACCTATCTGTGTGTAGGTTTGAGGTCATACATGGCGTTGAGTTTCTTCTTGCCAATCCAGTTGAGGATGTTGATTGGCAACAGCTGGAACAGGATGTTGACAAAGCGCGTGTTGTACTTCATGTCCACTGGCAGGCCATTGTCAGAAACCTGACGGATGACCCGGGCACCGTGACGAGTGCTCAAATACACCTGCAGAACGAGAGCAAGACACAGGCATCGATCAGACATGCATGAATTATCTTGAATCAGTGGAAGACAAGAGCAATCAGAAAAGACTTCCCAACCTGCTCTGCAACTCTGCTGCCCTCCACGGCGATGTCACCTCCGGAGTTACCGATGCCTGATACCTGACACTTCCTGCAGAGATGACAGAAAACATGGGGAAAGAAAAATGGTGGTAAGATTGATAGCAACTTAATACTTCTCATCCAGTTTCACTTGAATAGCTTGGGGCATAAACACAGTCAGCACTTTTTCTGGAGTGGTGACTTGCCTTGAACTTCCACAGTCCGCCCATGTCATCGCTGCTTTCAAAGCAGGTTGGCACCATGCCCTCATCCAGACAGGCCTTCATGCTGGTCAGACCAGAGGGGCCTGCCCCGATCACTGCTACTCTGTGCACCATGATGGAGCTGCATGAACAAAAGAGAATATACACTATGTATGTATGTACAGTATGTATGTATGTATATATACAGTATATACTGTATGTACATGTACAATTCCAAATGTGTAACTTTCAGTCCCACCCACTGTCATCTATGGGACAGTTCAGTAATATGACTAAATGTGAGACGTTTAACTACAGTAGAACAAGGAAGGTAGACCAGATATCTTTTCACTCCAATTTGCATTAGATTATAGAATTGCTTTGAAGATATTTCTGATTGCATACAGCATAAAACAATTAATCTTTTAGTCCTTGTTTAGATTATAGAACTCTTATGCCCCGATTTATCAACCCCTAATCTCAGGTTCTGTCATAAAACTCTCAGTTCCTAGAAGTAGAAAGGAGAGCAAAGGTGATCTTACACTCCTCTAAGAGCACGGAAACTTTAGAATGACCTACTGGCTTATATTCTCTGAGCCAAAGCTATGCAATCTCTTCTGACGCTGCTTTTTTTTTTTTATTAGTGTTGTGATTGTATCATGTATGACATGAGACAGTTTCAGATTTCTTCCCCATTTAATTAAAAACCATTACAATCAAATCATTCAGGAGTAACCCCTCAGGGAATATTGAACAGCACATTCAAATCCACTGAACATAACAAAGTATAATCACGTGACCGTACAGGCATATGTATATACATTAAGCATAAAGTCTATACAGGAAACACACAATATAATTTGTAGTATATAGCAGGCAAAACTGAGTGCAGTGAACTGGCTTCATGTTTGACAAAGAATAGAAGAAGAATAGAAATAGAATAGAAATTGAAAATAGAATAGAATTGCTGAATGAGTGCTCAATAAACAAAGTGCATCTTTCTTTACGGTGGTGTTTCTCAATCTGGGAGCAAACAGGTGACACGTGGAATGTGCAAATCTATAATATAATCACTGCGATAAAAATCTTTTTCTTAGGTTTCTGCATCATCTCAATATCAACATGTAAAACAACACAAAAACCAATCATAAAAATCATTTGGTCACAAAGTTCCCTCTCCAGCATGTTTAGATATGCGACAGAAGGCTAACGAAATCAAAAGGGTGGAAGCTACAACCTCTCGCTGGTCATCTTATCGCTCACACTGGGAAGATCATAGGGCAATTATTGCAGAGAGAGGGCACAGCATGTAAGAGGTCTACAATGGGGCACAAGTATACCAGGGAACAGTCTGTTGAGCTATGTTGGTTCATTTGTAAAAACTACACAGACCAAAAACTGAACATTCTTTCTGTCAAAAAGAAATGGTTCAGCAATAGATCATACATCATACTTTTACACAGAAATCATAAGTCCACATATCTGATCATATTTCTAATCAATAGACAAATTAAAACAGACCACCAATCATAATCCTGTAGATTAAAGTTCTGGTTTGTGGCAGTGCCAAGAGATGTGTAAAGTGAGCGTGACAGCCAGCTGTTGTGCAACTTATTAAACGATTATGCGTTCCCCTGACAGAGCGGTCGTGCCGTACACACCAGCAAAAGTCACTCAGCGAGGAGGAGAACATGGATGGACAACAATGGATCAGGTGCAATAACACATGCACAACACTTCCTTTACTTTAAATTTCTTTACTCCCAGCCCAACATCACTTTTTGGAAAAATATGAGCAGTTCTGCTCAACAGTTACATTTCATGATACTTATTTGACAATAAAAACAGGATTTAAGATTGGAAAATGCACTTCAGCTTCCACTTAGCTTGAACTGAAAAAAGGCTACTCCTCTGACTTCATGGTTAGTTGCAAATAAGCAAAATTATTGCTTTACTGACACATCATCCGACCAAAAAAGTCACATGTGCTCTTCAGATTTGGTGCAGATGTGTGATGGCTTACGTAAGAGTGGACAGCATGCGTGATAGTGCTAACGTCAAACACCCAACATCTTGACCAGTGGCGTCATTTTAAGCTTAATGATTAATGTTGAATCTCTGCCTGGCATTCAATCCACAGTCAGTGGGTCAGTGTGTGGATATGGATTAATCATCAAACATACACACATACACCCAAACATGAATATTCAAGACCAGCTCAGTAGGTCAAAGTGTCACTTCATCATTAAATAAGAACTGTGGAAGATCTGCAGCAGTTCAACACTTGGCTGTTAATCCCTTTACAGATTATTGCTTTTGTGAATCCTCAACAGAAAATTAGTGGGGAATGTAAAACATTATGAAAAATCTATCCAACCATTATTTTAACATAGACAGTGCCATCTAATGTCACATTAGTTAAAGTAAGTAGATGAGAAATTATTAAGGATTTTCTTTACATTCACATACATTTTCACAAAGCTGTCTCCAAGTTGAGCTATTAGAGTACGTCACATAGAACTCGCATTGAAATGTCAAGGAGTTTGAACATTCTTGCAAGGCACCCTGTATGTATGTATTGTATCTTCATTTATTCCCGTCACGTAGCATGCTACAAAGCTTTACCTTCACACTCTGATCACTGATCCATGATCCCTGGCAGCACACCAGGGCATTACAAAGCTAACTGAACCGTCAAGATGGGCCCAACATCGATGCCAATATAAAACTGCCTGCTGCCATGGTGCTGATGGGACGTGCGTAGTTACACAATCTACTACGTAAGTTTTTCAAAATGAATAAACCTAGTTTATCTTCATCTGTGAGACTAGAATTATTGCAGTGCTTGCAAACATGGTTGGAGCAAAAAAAACAAAACAAAAAGTACAGTGCCAGTGTCTTTAGGAATGTTTTCACAGTGCAGAGTTCTAGCAAGCTTTCATTTCTATGAACAAAATCTGAAGTGATGGAAAACCGTCACCCAAATGGATCCGTAGGGTATTATTTTAAAGTGCCCCTCATCCTCCCTAACAAATGTTTTTCATTACCCACATATCTTCCTCTGACTGTAAGAACCAATGAAATCGGGTGCATTCTGTGATTGTTACCAGAATCAACTCATAATTGTGAATCTAAATAAATAACATTTTTAAATATTCAGCACTTCCAAATCTGCTTGGACTGAGATTTAGTAAGTGGGCTCATGACTGTAATGTATATTATCCTCAGTCAGAGCCAGTGATCAAGTATGAACTTGAATACATTTCAGGTATTTACACATGCTTCCCTCCTCTGAGCTGTAGGTAGATCTCAGCCACACATTGTTCCATACTTTATAAAAAGGCGCTCAGATTAGTGGCATGCTGCCCAAACACTTGTCAAAAGCAACTCATTGTGTTGTGTAAACAGAAAGGGTTTTGTCAGATAAAAGAGGTGCTGTTTTCTGTGACTCCTCCACCTTTTTGCCCTAAAGTTCTGTGTTTAACTTCTAACAGCAAATGAAAGTGACTGAACAGACCTGTCCATGTATTGTGACTGTGGCTCCTTAACCATCAACTGAGCCAAACTGTGGTTATTTTTCTTTAGTCTAGTAGGTTATATTTAGTGAACGGATGGCCCATTACTTTACAATGAAGATGTAAATATATAGTATGCACCACCCTATTACCCAAGACCACTCAATATGCAGCTTTCCTCCATTGTTGACAAATGTATTGTACAGGATGTCAGTTTTCTGCCTCATTACACTATTTGAAACTGTCAAAGCCTAGAGAAGAGGATTCCCACACACTTCTTCTTCTGACTCGTGTTGGAAAAATGATAAACAAGGGATTTCATCAGGGTCTGTTAGTAGAACAGCTTTGAATCCAGTCCCACTGATTTATCATTTACTTTTATATACAGTATTTAATCAGTTTTTACTACTTATTGCTGTTTGCATCTGCATTAATTGAATAAAGCTTAGTTGAAGAAAAAAACATTTTTCCAAAGACACGGATTTTATATATATATTAGTCATTGCAACCTTAAAGTGAGGGTTGAAAGTGGGCTCAAGTGTCAGATAACAGCAGAACAAAACAGTGTTTGATAGACCACTGTTCTCTAGTCAAAAGACAATTTCTCTTATATATCAGACAAAAGATGTGTGGGCGCTCTTACAATCAAGATTTAAACCTCCATGTCTCCTCCTCCTTCGGTGCTTAATGTTAAACTAACTGTCCCAGCAGCCCTTGCAGCGTTTGAGGTGAGAGCCACAGCATCTCCACAAGGTTATACTGGCAATAGCCCATCCAGAACCCAAACAACACGTCAGTCACATTGTGCCTGCCCAGCAGCACTCGGCTCAGCCCCACCAGGCCGGCCCACAGCAGGACGAGGACCCTCAGCGGGGCTGCCAGCACCAGGTGAGCCAAGAGGAACCGCCCACACATGGCGGCACGGGTGGCATGGCCCGAAGGGAAGGAGTAGCGGTCCACGGAAAAGGTGGCAAACATGTCCATGCGGTTATGCGCTGGCCGACGGCGACGCACCACTGCCTTAACAATGGTAACCAGGACCAGGTCCAACAGCAGGCCTGGAGGGGAAGAGGGAGGAGATGCGTTACATTGTATGAAGAAACAGCAGTATAATCACATCAACGCAAAAGCCATTGGCACACAGATATGACACACTTGAAGCAGTTATTTTTGTATCCTTGGAACAGATTTGCATCACAGCAACAGAAACCTAGATGGCTTTGTAAGCAAACTGATGTCACCTAATAGCTTAGCTTAGCTTAGCTTGGGATGATACACAGCCTATAAAAAGTGATTTTTTTTTAAATCACAACCCCAAGAGCGGTAAACGTGGCTGCAGTAGATTTACACAGCCTGGTGTTTTCTGTGGTATTTGTATGCATGATTAGCCTGCCTATACATACAGAGTACATTATCCTAAACAGAATAGGCCAGAGAGAAGGAGATACACACATCAAACTTACTGATTTGGTTGAAGCCATGTATGTATAGGATTTGAAAATTCTTTGCTTTGGCACCATCTAGTGGTGGTATCAAGACTGACATTACAACGGCATGTCACTCATGGCAAATGTTAATTGAAATTGTTAGTAGATTAGGTGACGTGCTAGTTTCACTGTTAGTTAGTTCACAGTAATCTTAAGTTATCCAGATTCACAAAACCTAACTAAGAACTTTCTCACTACTGTAAAATGCAGGTGTAATTAATAACAATGATAATGGCTACACTCCATTTAGCTGTGTCAGTTTTAGGGCCTCGAAATTTCACAGCAGACATTTTGACTTGTCACAGTAGGAAAAGCTCAGGTGTTATTAATAACATTAACAATGGCTCCGTTCTATTCAAGGGTCCCAGTAAGCCATGACAGTGTGACAGTGAGCCAGCATGCACAATAGCAGGACCATCACCAATTTCTGCTTTTCCTACTGTGACATGCCAAAATGTCTTCTGTAAAAAAAGAAAAAAAAGAAAAGGCCTATTGTGCATGCTGGCTCAGAGGCCCAGTGGAACACTTAAATGGAGCAGAGCTATACTTGATGTTATTAGTTTTCCTGCTGCAAGTCAAAATGTCGGCCCTGCAGAGGGTCTATAACGGTCTATTTGAGGCAAACTTTTGGTCCTTAAGGGGCTTTCAGGTACAGCTAGTATAATTTTATTAAAAACTGTATGTATTCAATACTCACATCCAGTCTATATTTAAATATAGACAGAATGGGTTGGTATGGGATAGACATGGGTAACTAACAGTGTGAAAATGTGAGCTATACAGAGCGTTGCTGATTATATCTGGAGGAAACCTGCGGCTTATATCTGCAGCTTATATTTAAAAAGGGTGAACGCTGCCCTCCACTTTTTATGTTGTGTCACTGTATTGAGCACATAAAAAGCTGTTTTTTATGAACCGCTGCTTGATGTTCTCCAGGCGCGCAGTCCTGAAAAATTAATGCAACAGGCATTGAGCCAATCGCTGCTGGGAGTCCAATGAAAGGACTTCAGCTAAATTAATATGCAACAGTACATTTAATTAATTCTTGATAACTACTCAATAGTAAAATAACTGTTGTTGTTAAAAGCTGTGTTTTATAACTAGAATGGAAAACTGGCTCAGAAAAGTAACTGCAGCTGTTTCCTTTATAAAGCTGTCATTTTGATTTGAGGGCAGTATTTTGTCCATGTCAGAATCCTGAAGAAACAGTGACTTCAATTAATTATGATGAGGGGGGACTTGCTTAATACTTACCTGGTTTACATGCACTATCATGCCATTTAATACATCTTAAAAACAGCCTTAAAACAGGTGTATCTTAATGCAGATAGAAACTGTCTATGCAGAGGACCAAAGGCTGTCGTTTACTGTCTAACATCCGCCATTCAGGAGGGTTGACTGGTAAATATTAAATGACCACTGAAAGATGTTTGGTGGCAAAAAACAAATCCTTTACTATTAACCTTTAATGTACCCTTGGAGCAATGCTCCCCCCTGCAAAAACAGTGAGGTGAGATCCCCCCACTGTCTGACAAACCACAGACAGATGCAGAAAGGGTTCTTCACAGCTTCTGTAACCTGACAACATGTACCTATAGAGACAGACTTGCCTCTACCTGCCTCATAAGTACTGACCTGCCACTTCAAGAACCCCACATCAAAAGAAAAACATTAATTCACTCACACAAAGGGGAAAAAAAACAAGACAAAAGTTCATATCAGGCAAAAACAATACTTAGGTATACACAGTAAACTGCCATTGTGGGCTGGTGTTACTGGGCAAAACAACCAGACCTCTGAAAACATATGTGGGAACATAATGTGACCTCTCTCAAATACTGTGGCACTGAATATGCCCAACACGCACAACTCCTCTTCCTCTAACAACAAGCAGTTCTTGACGTATGAGCTGGATGCACAAGTGCAATTATGAGCTTCATCGAAGAAAGTTAAAATCAGGGGAGCCTGCTGGCATGCAGACTTTGTTTTAATTCCACATGTTGACTGTTAACTGACGCAATCCAATAAAAGCTGCATTACGTTCATAAATCAATATAAAGTCCAAAAACGCACCATTGCTATGTCTCTGATTAATTGCAGACCAGTGTGAGCGTCAATACAAGTCCATCAGAGTTAAAACCTGTCTCCCAACTCTTCTTCAGCCCACCATGTGTTCTACATTTACACAAAATAACAATTTGCAAATCAGAAGCATTCGCCTGCTAGCCAAGCTGACGTGTAAGCTTGACACAAGTATGGGAAGAGATCTATTATAGGAGACAACATGTAGGTTATAACTAGAAATGAGGAGGGGGAACTGCAAACAGAGATGGTCAGAACGAACAGCGGATGTCATCTACAGGTGAAAACCTGCCAGCACTGATGGAGGAGAGATAAAATGGGTCAGAAAATACACATAAACGGTTATGGGAGGTGGCACCACCTGTGAGTTCTGACAGAAGAGCTGCGCATGGCAGATGAGAACAAGGGATGAGCAGCATTAGGAAATATTTCAGTGTTTTACCCATGAGAAGGTTGAGCATGACTTCTTGCCCTGCAGCACTATCACTCTTGTACAGACAGTAGGCGGTACCGGCCAGCCAGGGGATGCCATGTCCCGATATCTCTATCAGCTTCATTAACGGACGCACACTGCCCCAGGACGAGTCCTCACAGGCACACACCCCCAGCCGCTTGGACAGCCACAGGTCGATGGCGAGCAGGGAGCTGAGCGCTACGCGGATGAAGGAGGGGTTGAGCCGTATACCGTCCTCTTCTTGCAGCCCCTGGCCGCTCGCCGAGCCCGTGGAGGAGCTGGAGCCCCGGCGCCGAGTGGGGCTCTCCGAGGCTCGGAGGCGGGCGGTGGTCGGGTCGGAACCCTGCCGCTGGATGAGGTGCGGCGGCGAGGACCGGTTCATCGGCTTCGTCAGCGACATGAAGTCGTAGCGGCCGTTGGAGCAGCCGAGCACCGGGCTTCCTCCGCTGCGACCGGGGTTTTTCGCTTTAGGAGAAGGCATTCCGTCTGTTAATGTACCGACGTAGCGGGGCAGGTGTGATGTAGTTGCACCGCAGCGGTAAATGTTCTGCAGTCCTGTGCGGGTTGTCGCTCCTTTAGCTCATCTGTTGTACGTTTCACAATTCATATCACGTCCCGTAACACTGAGCTGAATCGCCATCTTTGTTGTTCTATTCGCAAAGCTACGTGGGAAATTGTGTTCTTCTAGAAACGTACACGTGAGCGGTTTCCGAGGACAAGTTGCTATGACAGCACATTGCATTGACCCTAAAACAGAAATAAAATAAAAGAACATATACTTTGCAGTTGTTGGTTTGGGTCTTTTAATTGGATTTGTTGAAAATAATAATAATAAAACTGAATATTGCCAGATTTATCCTTTAACTACTGTTCAGAGTCAGTGTCCAAAGTCCTTTTACAGACATTAAAATAAATGTTTGGGTACAATGTAGATTTTTTTTCAATCCCCAACAAATAAGAAATATTCATGTTAGAATTTAACCTTTGAACTCAAATTGCCTTATTAAATCTGGGAGAGTTATAATGTTTTGGTCCCTATAATAGAAAGCATGGTCTTATTCTTTACAACACACAAAATGATTGTGTCTCTTGGGCAAACATCGGGCAAACAGTATGTGTATACTGTATATATTGCTTTTCTGTTTGCAATGTATTTGTAATGTTATTGTTCTTTTAATGTTAAGATGTTAAAAAAATTTTTTTTAACGACTCTTCTCTGATTGGTCGATGACCTACGTAACTGACGTTAACCCCGCCCCTATCTATCCATTCATGTGGCGCTGATCTGCACAGGCCAGCCACACAGGTTGTCTACCTTCCTTTCTGTTGTACCTGAGCTGCAGAGAAGAGCCGACCATGCCTGGACTTCTGCTGGGAGACGAGTTCCCCAATTTCGAGGCCGACACCACCATCGGCAAGATCAAGTTACACGATTTCCTGGGAAGCTCGTAAGTGCGCACGCTTCTCGCGGCCTACACTCATTTGTTTTGTTCAGAGTTTCGAAATATGCTTGTAACAGTGCACCATTTGAGCCATGGTACCTGGTTGTGTGTGGGCTGTCAGACTGAGACGATCTGGGTAAGGATTCATTCTGCATGGTTTTACAGAGATCTGACGCCATGCTGGCTGACAGTTACACAAGCATGACTCGGTTGGATAATAAATGTGTGATATAATACACATACTTCCATAAGTGTGCTTTTACAAGCTTTAGACCGTTATATTGGTGTTTTTGAATGAAGATCAATATATATCTGCCCTAGCTGCAGACTAAAAAGAAAGCAATGTCAGCAGGGCTTTTATGTAGTCATTAGTGAGGTGTAAGCACAGTCAGACAAGGCCTGTATTGTGTGTGTGTGTGTGTGTGTGTGTGTGTGTGTGTGTGTGTGTGTGTGTGTGTGTGTGTGTGTGTGTGTGTGTGAAGTTGGAACCAGCTGCTCTAATGCCACCACCCTGTAATGCTTAGCTGTTTTTTGTGTAACAGCAGGGAGAAAGGAATACTATTGCCTTTGTTGGACAAAGGCAGAGTGTATTATGCTCCAGCAACTTAATGCAATTGCTATTTGAATGATTTTTCCACATCTAGTGGGTTGAACAACATGTAAACTAAAGCCTTAAAAACTTTTCAGAATAATCTAAATCTACTTGTCTGACAGTGCACGCCGTCTTCTATTCGCTTGATCCCCCCCCCCCCATTTCCAGGTTAGGCACACAAGTGAATGAGCAGATATAGTGTTACAATCGACCCGGCTCTAGTTTCCAAACAGACATAAACTAATTAAACTATAAACCTATAAATATAATGAAATCTGAGAGGCCACCATCTGTTGAAAATGTGTCCTAGATTGAAGGTCCATTGTGTTTTTCAGCAATGGATGGTTGAGTTTGTTTCTGTCAGTGGTAGCCAAGTGGAAAAGCTGCAATTTAGCAGAGACAAAAAAACGAAACGTTTTAAAATGATCACTTGTCTTAGAATAGCCCATGTGTGGACTATGTTTAATACAAATTTAAAGTGGAAGGTTTTGCAGCAAAACAAATCAAATGATTTTATTAGTTATACCAGCATCTGAACACATTCCTCTTAGCAACTGCTTTTTTGGGACTGTCCCAGTCTAATCTGGGCTTCTGGTCACTCCATAATCAGCTGATCACAATGCAAAGCTTTTCTGTTGTCTCTGCCTCATGAGATAGTCCATTACAACACATTGAAGAGTAAATCATGTGAGGCAGAAAACTCATGTGATATAAAGTGTTGCTACACCCTTGTTCAGTGGTGTTTTTTTTTCCAGGAAAACACACACCCTTCACAGCTGGATTTAATGTCTTGAGCTTGAGTTTGCCAGATTCATAGACACCTGTTGCTTCAATCTGTGGCTGGAATTTTCTCCCCTGAGACTTAATGTTCTGTCTTTCTCTTTTTTTATAGCCATTTCTTCCTCTTCTGTTGTCTCAACTCCCACTGCTTGTGTGCTTTCTCCTATTAGTCTTTTTGCCTCTTTTTAAAATTTAGACTGTATGGGAAACATGGGTGCATCAAGACATAAATGCACAACCACAACGGACATAAATACAGAAAACACATAAAACAGAATAAATGTACACATGAAGACACCTCAAATTAGCATTAGCTATGTAATGTGCCTTTAATACTCAGGGGCATGGAAGCGAATATTATTTTAACTCTGTGCTCGTTTGATCCTCAGTCTACTTCATGTAGCTTGGTTACTTGAACTTGTGCATAGACTGACGTAACATTGCCAGTCCATAAACTCTGAGCTTCAGTTTGAAATAGGAATGCGCGAGTGTAGACTTCTGCATGACAATGACCTTATTTTCTATTTTTCTGAGCCAGAAAATGATGTGTACAACAAAAGACCTCATTACTTTATGTCTGTTTTCCTCTGTAGATGGGGTATCCTGTTCTCCCACCCAAGAGACTTCACTCCTGTCTGCACCACTGAGCTCGCCTGTGCCGCTAGGATCAGCGATGAGTTCAAGAAACGAGGTGTGAAGATGATCGCCTTGTCCATTGACAGTGTTGAGGATCACCGCAACTGGAGCAAGGTTGGGGATACACACACACACACACACACACACACACACACATGCGCGCTATGTACCAGATTCAGCTATACGCGTAGTCTCTGGGCAGGTAAAAATTAGACAGAGCTCAACAAAATGCAGTGTCATATACTAAGGAACATCACATCTCTTAACCCTTTCTCCAAACCTATAAAACTGTGGTTACTGGATAATCAAACATGCTGTCATAATCTGGAGTAGTGGTTATGTCATTGCGTTGCTACTGGTCTGTGATTTTTGTGCTTATGTACTTGTACTTGTTTGTATGTTTTATTTTAACGTTTTTATATGCCATCAACCTGCCAGGGACTAAAGATGAAAATGAGCTTGTATGGCTAAATATGGCACATTTACATGATGGACCTATGTGCCCATGACAATTAATGTGCATTGTCCCTTCTTAAATAAACAAACATATACAATAAATCCAATATTCTTGTTCCAATGTTTAACTGTGGTGTGTAAGAGGTGAAAGGATAACTTTGTTGAATAGGTCAGGTTACTGTGGGTGGAGTGACACTTAACGAGGGTAATTAAAGTTCACATACTTGCTTAACGTTGAGATTGTGAAGCTTGCAGGTGGCTTGCTATCTAGAGACCTGTTAATCTCTTGTGGACAGGATCCTTGCTTTACGTGCTTGCTGTCCTGTAATCTGAATTCTGAAGTCCTCCCATTTCTAACTGGCGTTAGGAGAAACTCCTAAAAATAAGGGGTTTGTCAGTCTGAACTTTAGGACTTCTAAGTTTTTGGTTTAAGAGTAATTCATAAAGCATTTTAGCGCTAAAAGTAGGTCCTGAGAGAAGTTAGAGGCAGCCTAGAGGACTGCTGCAGGTAATGTGCCTCATTGGTGGAAACTGAGGGGTCAAATATTCATGAGTTAATCCCTACCCTCAACACAGACAGGGTTCACTGTGATTGGCTTTTGTGGGTTGCCACATAACAACAACGCCTCCTTAGAAAGGCCACTGATTGGTCCAAGAGAGAATGTTCAAGTGTCGAGTAGATGAACTGTGTGATTTAGATTTGACAGTAACACCACCTGCCTCCCTGCCAAAAAAGTAGAAAACTACATGCTTTTTGAGCCTAGTGTTTTCTCTCTTTGCCCTCCATTATTATTATTATCATCTGTGAGTCAACAGTACTGAGCGTTTACTGTAGTTCATGGTCCTCATAGGGACTTTTAACGTGCTGCTGAAACACTGTTTATGGCTCATGCACGAGTTAAAAGTCTCTGGTTACTCATCAAAGCTGTGCTGCAATGCTGGAGACGGCTGTCAGGATGGAGAGAATGATTAACTTAGGATAACGACATACACACATTAACAAAGGTGTAAAGGCTGAATGTGTCCCTTCCCTCTGTATAGGATGTGATGGCGTTTAACAGTGAGGCTGAAAGCGCTCTGCCCTTCCCCATCATTGCTGATGACAAGAGAGAGCTGTCCGTCCAGCTGGGCATGCTGGACCCCGATGAGAGAGACAAGGATGGAATCCCCCTCACCGCTCGCTGTGTAAGAAGCCTGTCCTGCTTTTTTACACTCACACAGTATAATGGCCTCTTCATCAGTGCTGGACATGCATTGCAGCGCTACAGCGCCATCTTGCTGTGCAAAAAGCAGGTGATTGTAATCAAACAAAACAAAGGCCAAAGGACAGTATCATGATCCAGAATTAACAGATGCCAAATGTGAGTACAAATGGTCTGTCCTGAACAGACTTTCTGGCCTATGAAAGGCTGGCCCATCAAATCAGAGCAAAATTATGGCTTTCTGCTATACAGGCTGTTGATTGGCCACATGTTAGACAGGTCATACACTAGGGCTTTGATAAAGGTAAAATGTGCCACAACATACCTTTTATAAAAGACGTATTGTGGTGCTACAGAGATGCCCTGAGCCTACAAATCATATTCTCCAGACATTAGTGAACGTGCTCGTTTAGTACAGACCCCAGCAAAACTCACATCATCATTTTTATTTATTTTTTTCTCTGTGAAAATGGACCATTCCCACTCAAATCTTGACTCATATCGCAATCACAATATCTCTGAGAATAATCGCAATATGATATTTTTTTGTTGTTTTTTTTTTTGTTTTTTTTTTGCATATCGTTCAGCTCTATAACACACACAGTGTTAGAATCAAAAGCTATCCTTTCTTCTCTTTCTGCTAGTTGGTTAGGTTAGCTGAATCTCAGTGATATCCCCATGTGGCAATATATATTTTTGTGAGTGACAACTTTTCTCAACAGCTGAATTGTATTGTGAACATATTTATCACCAGAGTAAAAAAAAATTAGTACATTGTGGGTGTTGTGTTGACCCTGCATTATCTTAACCCCCTTTAGGTCTTTGTGATTGGCCCCGACAAGAAGCTGAAGCTGTCCATCCTCTACCCTGCCACCACCGGAAGGAACTTTGATGAGTTGCTCCGAGTTATCGACTCTCTGCAGCTCACCGCACAGAAGAAGGTTGCCACACCTGTCGACTGGAAGGTAGGTATACAGTTAAACCGTGTGTTCAAGTCAGTCAGCAGCCTGGGTGATCATAGGAAACTATAATGAATGCATAGCCCTCTCTACAGACAGATGCTGTTATGACAGGTACATTAACTGTGCACACATCAGGCACATATAGCACAACATTTGAGCTTTTAGCATCATTTAGCCAGATTGCAGGTAGCAAATAAATGCTGTGATACGCTGTCATGTCCTACATAATTATTACATAACAAATAAATGAAAACCCACCTTCAACATCAGATCAATAGAACTCATCAACTTTAATCTAATGGAGACAGCTGATGGAACATCAGTGATGGCATTTATTTCTATTGAAACATTTTTACTTCCATGAATATGTTCGGGGCTCATCATGTCTGAGTACACATTAATAAAATGAGAAGACAACACTAGCCATCTCCAGTAATTTGGTTGTGTTCACACAGTATAGACCTCACAGTCAGTCCAAACTTTCAACACAACAGTTCCAGTTCCAATAAATCAGAAAACTGTCTTGTCACTAGAGGAATTGAAGAACGCTTTAGATAACATCAGTGAAATTCCACCTAAAGAAAACGTAAAATAACATCAATGATCTTACATCGTATATCTTTTGTACAATGCATTCATTTAGCAAACACCTATATGCTAGGTGACTTAGAGGAAATGCATTGAACCTCCACAGGAACAACAGCTAGATAAAAATTGTAACTTCATTTTAAGTGAGAACACTGAAGACAATGACCAAGTCACATGAAACAGCAGCCATATGATGCTGCTGCATAATTATCATTACAGTGAAGGCTTCCTCTAAGACTGTACTGTAATTAAAACTAGACCCTGCTTCTGAAACACACTTCTCTTGTTCTTGTGTCTCTTTCAGCCTGGCGACAAAGTCATGGTCATTCCCTCGCTCTCTGAGGCTGAAGCTGCTGCTCTCTTCCCCAACGGTGTGACCACTAAAGATTTGCCTTCTGGGAAGAAATACTTGCGCTACACTCAGCCCTGAAGAGACACTTAGGCCTACATCCTGCTCTAGTTTACTGATCTTTGACCTGGAACACTTTGGATGACAATTCACATATAGAACTGACAATAAACACACATGCACTTATCTGGTTTGGTGACTAGTTTTTTCTTTTTTTTTGTTTGTTTTAGTCATTCAATGTGTCCAGCAATGAACTAGGCGTATGTATAGTGTCATTGTACAGTGCCTTGTTCACCTTCCTTCAATAAACATACTTTTCACACATGTCCTCTGAACGTTTGAATGTTTGAAACTTCCTCTGCTATGACTTACTGTACCACTAGGTGTCCTTCTACAACTTAACACAGAAATTTCACCATGCTGCCTTTGCTGCAGTACCATCTTTCACCAATAGGCGACAGTCCATGCACAATAATTGACCCACTGATGGTATCCTCTGACGGCAGTTAGGGCGTAAGCACCAATCTGTTCTTAACAAATGCAGTGATGCAGGGAGTGGTACCACATGCACTGAAATGTCTCCTTTATTTACGTTTCCATTAATTAAAAAGAGGAGTGGCCACACCAAGCTGATATCTACTTTCAGCAATGTGGCTGAGGCGGATTTCTCAAAGTACACGAGGCTTACAAAACTTTCTCTGCCTTTTACTCTACATTTGTAGTCCTTTTGCCAACTCGGCAGTACAGGCTAATGCCCTAGCTGTCTAAATGTCTTCATGTCCCATGGGTTGGTCTTTTAAATTGATAGTTCTGTTTGTTCTATGCTTCATGTCAGTGCCTTTTTTAAATGCCATTATCCAGATGAAATTTACCAGCTGCACAGCCCAGGAGGATGCAGCGGTGGAAAGTAACTAAGTACTACTCAAGTACTGTGCTTAAGTACAATTTTAAGATGCTTGTACTTTGAATATATTCATTTTATGTCACTTCTCTGTTTCAGAGGGAAATACTGAACTTTTTACTCAACTACATTTACTATAATTAGTACTTTGCAGATTAAGATTTTACATTAAAATAAAAGCATATAATAAGATTGCTTAAGATTAACCCAGTGGTTTCCAACCTTTTTGTCTTGTAAACTTATTACAATAAACTACAGTAAAGCAGTGTCTAGATGTGTCTATGAGTTGTTAGCAGTTTCTCCAAAGAGACATTTACCCTCTAAACTTCTCCCTCTTTGTTTTGTCTTCTTTCCCTTTAATCTTTATTTTATTTCAATTCAGCAGAATAAAAACAGAACAAAACTAAATTACCTCAATGGAAATACACAGAATCATGTGTATATAAAGCAACACATCTCTGTATTACAGACACAGATGAAGGACTGAACTGACGCTCATTTTTCACTTTCAATAAACTCATCTCGGCAGGTCGGCCACAACTGTAGAGGAGACACTGAAGCCGGGACTGAGGTGTAGGTTTCCTCTTTGAGTTATTCAACCCTCAAAAGTTCATGGCTGAGGATTGTATTAATTACCTGAAGTAGTCTGAAGGTGAACACTGATCTGCACGCACACATGCATACACACTCTGGCCTTGCATTCACTCTGAGTCTGAGGAATGCTGAGGTCAAAGAGAAAAGATGGGATTCCCTTTGAGTGAGAAGGGAGGCAGAGAGTGTGCAGGGCCAGATAACATATCTTTGGACTCTCCTCCATTTCACTCCTGTCATCCACACAATGTGAACTGTAATGTTATTCTTCTTTTTTTCCCCCCTTTTAATCAGTTGCTCACTTAACAGAATCACCCCAGAAAAGTTAAAGAAACAGTGACATATTGTGTGTTTTTTGTATAGTTTCTTTTTTTTCTCTTCATTAGATTGCAAAGTTTCTGTGTAGAGACAGAAAAAAAGGGCCTACATTCTTCTGGATGCTGGCTTCTCAAATGTGGGATGAAAGTGCATGCATTCATCAGGCAACCCTTGCCCTCCACCTTCTCTGTCTCTTCTCTCTTTCCCTTCTCTGGTGGCTGTTTTGTCCCCAGGAGTCATCCAAAATAACACCCACACAGACACACCGTAGCGATCAAATGCATTTCTCGAATTCCAGACTACAATAGCCTGTGCCAGAGCATGAGAAGTGCTTTGGGTGTCAGACGCTGGCTTAATTGCCCAGTACCAACCCAATCCCCCACCCCCACCCCTGTTCATCTGTCACCCCTCACTTCGTGGATATCGAGCCAACTCACCCCACCTCGCCTCGGCAACACTAGTACATGTAACACAACACCAGCCCGGGCTAGGTCTCACAGGGCAAAACACAACACACCAGCTGCTGGTCTCTCTCTCTTTCTCTTTCTAACGTCCTCTATAACACACACACACACACACACACACACACACACACACACATCATACTGCTGATCAAAGACATAAACACTGCTCTGAAAGGAGTGGCCTCCCACCAAACTTATCTCAGAGAAGAAGATGTTTTCCTCTCAGACTCACCAGGCTCCAGTTTTCCTGAGGAGTAATAACCAGGAGACGACCCCCTACCAGCTAAACAAGTAGCTCCTACAGTAACATTAATCTTACTGTGAAGATTCAGAGACTTATAGCAGTACTTTGACATTTTGGGAAATAAGCTTATTTGCTTTCCTACAGATAGTTAGATGAGAAGATTGATACCACTCTCTTGAGAGAAAACTAAAATGTCAAACTATTCCTTTAAAGGTGCTGCGGGCCATTGAAGTAGTCAGGGAACTGCGTAAAAATGCATTGAACACACTCAGTATGCTTGTGTAGCAAGCATGTGCTTGCTATGGAAGAGGTCATTATTCCCATGCTGTGTGCCAGGCATTGAAACTGGCCATGACCTGCAGGTTAACAAGCCAGAGAGCAGCGGAGCAACGAAACACACACATGCACATGTACTCCGCACATATGCGGAGCTATGGCTTGATGCTTTCCAGACGCACCCTCTCTTTCTCTCCCTCCTACATTGCTTGGCACTCTCGCCCTCCCCACTCGCCACATCTCAAACACACACACACACACACACACACACTAGCACCTCCCCCATCTCACTCAACCCCACTTATCAAAGTTTTTGCTTCTTCAACTTCCCTTTCCCATGCACAGACAAAACACTGCCCCATCTAGTTCTTCTCTGTTTCTTTCTCACTCATGGTGCTGTTTAATCCTCCTTGATGATCCACAGTGGCTACAATCAGAAACTCCTGTAAAACCTGCAGGACTTTCTGTGTAACAACTTACCAAGCACGACTAAGATAGAGGTACTGACAGTGAGACATATGAACAGATTGAAGGTCAGACAGGCAAACAGAAACGTGTGTTGACCTCAAGATTTGGCTGAACTTTAAGGAGCATTAGCCGCCTTGCAGTTGACGCTCACCCTTGAGCTTTCCTCACTCCTGCTAAAGCATGGGTCAACGGGCCTTTCAACATACTCGCACACACACACACCTGCACACAGAGGCGAAGGCATAAAGATAAAAGTGATGAAAGTGTATGATCCGAGTGCCTAGATAAATGCCATTGTTTTGATGGCACCTCGTAAATACAGCATCCAGACAGGCTATTACTGCAGAGCAGATTGGGGCCAGTTAGTGCTCCATGAACAGGGTGATGAATGAGAAGGTAAAAGTGCAATCACTCTCTGTGCTTATCTTTATCTCTCTCTATCAATATTGCTGTCTTTCTCTCGCTTTTTGCTCCCCCCTGTTCTCTCTATTAGAGACACATTGATCACCAGCCGCTGGCATATCACCTGAGTAATGGCTAAGGGTGTCTGGGCTTTAAAACAACCCCAGTAGAGCGCCAAGAGCTTTATCATGGCGACAAGGCAAATGGCTGCTCACATAATAAAGTATGCCTCTGTATGTGTGTGTGTGTGTGTGTGTGTGTGTGTGCGAGCGATCATAATGCAGGGGACTTTGCCATTAAGAGGAGACATCAAACACAACCCAATAAGGATCGCAGACCACCAGACCTGCCACAAAACGCAGCACTACTAGACCACTTTAAGTCATTAATAATGTTTTCAGCATGTGCGCATGTGTGTATTAGGTTCCTCAAGCCACCCTCTCAGTATTCTTAAGGGATATTTACACTTAAACCCTTGAACTTACAGTTTCTCCCATGTTTGTTTTTTCTCTTATGTAACTTTGAATCAATAGAAAACAGAATAGAAAGTGTATTTCCCATGTCTAACCTATTCTTATTTCACACTGTCTGACAGTATCACATATATATTCTGTATCAGCCTGTTCCCGCTCTTCATTGAAGCTACATGATGTTTACACTGAGTGGTATGGCTGCACTATTCAATCAAACAAGAATCAAAGATTCTAGCCTATTTTACACACGTTTTTTTTCCAAAATTCAGTCTAGCATACTTTGTATAATTGGAAACTTTAGGATCTCCACTAGAATTTAAAATCATTTTCTGTGGGTTGGACCAAAGGTTGGCTCCACATCATGAACCAGTGAGTCAATGACATTAAAGGTCATACAGCGAGTATAAAGAAAGGTAAAGGAGACTAAAAATTATTGACTTAAAGTTCCATTTCTGTTCTAATCTCCCAGTAATAACAATCAGGTTAAAACTGACCATCAACAGGATCTGATTCAATTACTCCTCATGCTGTTATCCCTTGCACAGAAACCTGACTTGGACTTTACAGGAAAGGAAGTGGTCTGGCCAAAAACTTGTGTGGAACAAGGACCTTTTAACAAAGTAAAGCAGAGAGGAAAAAGATAGAGGCCTTACAATTCCTAAACCCTGTTGCTGTTTTTTATCCTGTGTTCTTTTCCACTGGTTTATTTTTCTTTAAGCAGAGGGCGGTCAGTGTGAGAGGGAAGAGGAAAGGTGGCTGTGAAACTCTGTCGCTGGGGGAAGAGAGAGTGGGTGCCACGTTTATGTGTGTGTGTGTGTGTGTGTGTGTGTGTGTGTGTGTGTGTGAGCTTGTGTCCGTGGCAGTTTGCGCTTTTGTGTGTCTTGAGTGTGATGTGGCGGAGAGAGCGGGGGAGGAGGGGGCAAAGAATGGGTGGAGGCCGCGGAGGTGAGGGACGAGAAGAAATTGGAAGAGGGAGAACAAGGGGAGTGCAGGAGGTTGGAAAAAAAAAGAGGTGACATGGCGTTGCTATAGCAACTGTTTAGGGATTGGATGATTTTCCCTAACCATAATGGGCTAGTTTGGAGCATAATGAAACCAGTCTGGCTTTCCTGGCTCTCACACCCCGGGTCATGTGCGCACACACACACACACACACACACATACATATATACACACAGAGCTGAGAGAGTAACACATGTTTTGCTTTAGTACTTGTTTATGTTCATCCAATAGTGGGAGAGCAGAGCCATGGTTAACTATCAATTAAAGCGATGATCATAAAACAAGCACTTGTAAATAAACACTGCCAAGCTAACAGAGAGAGAGAGGCAGGGCAAGACTTAAAGAACACTGTAATATTATTATAATAACGCAGATATATCTGCCTGTTACTGAAAAAAAGTTTATTTAATAAAGAAGAACATCAGAATGCGTTAAGATATTGAAGCTCTCTTAAACTCTAGATAAAATCCCTCCTTGAAATGACAGATATAAGACACCAAGTCTTTTCTACACACAGTTTAATATCGTGGAGAACAGACATATATTCCTTTCTCATGTTATAAAGTAGCTTGCGGGCTTCACCCCACCAGGAACCAGAGTTTTCTGGGTTACTGCTTTCAATAAGTACGCTTATAAAACTTTGTGTGTTAATGGGGCTTTAAGCCAGCATATGTTACACATGGAGAGTAATAAGTCTCTGTGTGTGTGTTAAAAAAGTTTGGAGGTGTGTGTCAGAGTGTGTGTATGTGAGTTAATGTCTCCTCTGTCTGAGTATAATGAGCTCCCCTGGGCCTCCCTCACCTTCCACCCCTCCTTCCAATGCCTCAGTCGCTCCATCCCTTCTCCTCCTTTTCCCTAAACTTGGCCCTATTAACCCCTCACTTCCCCCCGCATGTTTATTTAAGTAAGGGATGGTGGGGCGGAAAGGTGAGTCGGCCGCCTGTACACATGTTTATTTATACATAGGAAGGGCAAAGGATTTGAGGAGGAGGAAATGTGGGGCGAGAATGATCTGGTGTGACTTTGATTTTCGTGTTTAGGTTCCAACAATCTGCTGGGAACAAAAAGACAAAGAGACAACAGCTTAGACGTCAGTTCAGTGGCTTCACACCTTGGATTGACCCAGTGGCCATCACGATGCTGAGGTCAACTCTATCGCTAACATGCTGAACATGAAGCTGCTGAGGGGTGGCTGCTCATCACCTCCAGCCTGAGCAGAAACTTTATGGGATCAAGGGTCAGGAGCTGCCCTTTACTGTGTGGTGTCGGTGAATCCCACTTGAGGGTGCAGCTGAACACAAGCTTTGCCACATGACCAAACTGCTGTCAGCAAACACACTTTGCAAACTAACATACACATATGTACACTCAAGAAGTTCCCCATTCTCACTACTGGTCAGCATTTCACTTCACATTGACATGATGACATTTGATTATATTATGATAAAAGACTCCTGATATGATTCTGACATGAGAACAGCAAAAACTATGGACACTGTATGGGGCTTTTTTTCCTATCTTTAATCAAGAGCATGGTCTTTCAATTTGAGAGCATAATTTCTCAATTTCATTCAGATTGTGTAATATTCAACCTCAAAACCCTGCTTTTGCACTCAGATAGCCCCTGCTTGCGCTTGGATCTGCTCTGCTTCAACAGGGTTGTTGCACAAAAAATCCAAGAGCAGAGCAGAAATCTGAGAGCAGATGTTTCACGAGCACACAGAAGCAGTCTGAGTGCGAGGAGAAGGGCTGAAGCTGGAACGCAGGAAATCTGCGCAAGCAACAATATATCTGAGTGCAAGCACACAGTTTGAGCAGAAGCAGAGCAAATCCAAGTGCAAGCAGGGGCTATTTGAGTGCAAAGGCAGGGTTTTGAGGAAGGAAAATCTGAACATGAAATCAATAAATTATGGTCTTTGAAATTGCTCTTTGAAGTTGAAATACCACTTGATTAAAGATAGGGAAAAGCCCTATAACCCTGACCTTTGTTTATTAGATCTGAGAGAGATTTTACTTCACTAATCACTTTTCACATCTTAAAGGAATAGTTTGACATTTTGGGAACTACGCTTATTCACTTTCTTTCTAAGAGTTAGAGGAGAAATACCAAATAGACACCTCTCTTACGTCTGTAATAGCTTGCCTGGCTTTGTCCAAAGGTAACAAAATCCACCTACAAGCACCTCTGAAGCTCATTAATTAACTCTTTGCCTCTTGTTTCTTTAATCTGTATAAAAACCAAAGTTTAAACATGATTTGCTGTTTACAGGGGGTTATGAGCTGGATTATTTCTTGCCTGGCAACTGCCCCCAGGCAAGAAATATTTTGTTTGCCAGAGCCAGGCTAGCTGCTTCCAGTCTTTGTATTAAGGTAAGCAAACCGAGCTGCTGGCTCTAGCTAAGTATTTAGTGTACACTCTTGAGAGTGGTATCGATCTTCTCATCTAACTCTTGGCAAAAAAGCAAATAAGCCATTTCCCAAAATGTTGAAATATTACATATAAACCTATAATCTCACAAGAGAAAAGCTTATGAACAATATCTTCTTCCCAAAGAAGTGGCACAGGGACAGAAACATTTTAACGCCATTGCTTCAGGGTTGCAACTCAGAGGGTGTGTTAGGGTTGAGGAGCAGGTGGAGGAAGGACCCAAGTGCAGACAGCGGGCAGGAGTGAAACAAGGAGGCTTTTTTGCTTGCAGGTAGACAGGCAGGTAGGCAGGTGACAGGCAAATAGACAGGCAAGGGAGACAGGCCGGTGAGACAGGCTGGGAGAACGCAGGATACGGAGCACACGACATAGACAATGAACCGACAAGAACCAACTGAAGAGGACAGGTACAAATAGGGAAGGGACTAACGAGAGGATCAGGAACAGGTGAGTACAAACACAGGTGAAAACACTGAGGGCTGAGACAGGAGGCGGGAACACCAGACAGGACTTCAAAATAAAAGAACCAAGGGCCACATCATGACAGGGTGAGAGTCACCTCATGCATCTGAGCTTATCTGTGACAACAAACTGAAAGTCAAATATTTGCTGTTTGTTCTCGGATTATGGACAAACCTACCTGATTCAGTGGCAGCTGGTGCTAGAATGGTACAAAAATGTGACTTGTTTGAGTAACCCTGGATATATAAAGCACTCTCAAAGGCCTCAGTTGTATTAATTCTTGTTGCTGTATAGTATTTGTATAAGGGTGTTTGGGACAGCAGTGATATGGTCACAAGCAGGGATAAAGTGATTAGACCCGGAGCCCAGTCCAAGACATTCTTTGGTTCTCTGTGTCTGTGTTACTCCTGATTTACTAACCTGAAATAGAGTATCACAAATCCTGCTCTAAATGTCACATATCCAGCAGGGTTACACATGTTTTTTTTTTTTTACAAAATAGGAAATTTGATTTAATACAAGCTAATTAAAAATAATGAAGCTATGATTCCTGCTTTTTCTGCTCCTGTGGTGTAATTTAGCCACGGGGGGTGGGGGGTGCTCAGGCCTCAGAATAGGAGTGTGACCTCAGCAGGGATTTCCCCGCTGCTTGACTCTCTCTGTCTGCTCTGTTATCACCTGCACCCAATACTTTATCCCTCCTCCCTGCTGCTAGTTAGCAGGTGCCATTCAGGCGTCTTATATCAGGATTAGTGCCATGCTTCCACCTCAGTGCACCTGATCTCAGTCCAGACGTCTCACGATGATGACATCACAGCCATGTTGTCAAGGGATCTGACGCAAGAACGTGTGCAAACAGGGCTGGAAAATCTCTAAGACTCTCTTTCTCCTCGCTCTCTCTTTTAAAAAACAATGCTGCCAATGGATTACCGTGCGAAAGGGCAAGCTATTTTGGAAAGTGACAATCTGATCTCACTGATACTGAGAGAGGG
This sequence comes from Maccullochella peelii, assembly GCA_002120245.1. Lineage (NCBI taxonomy): Eukaryota > Metazoa > Chordata > Actinopteri > Centrarchiformes > Percichthyidae > Maccullochella > Maccullochella peelii. The sequence continues at coordinate 52,385 of LKNJ01001468.1, forward strand.
AGAGCGAAATGAAAAGAGACAGAGACACAAGGGGAAAGAGAAAGATGACAAACAGAAAGAGACAGGTTGAGTCATTCAGTCTGACAACATTTACCTATGAAAATGTATTTTATAGACAAATAGGGACACTGGAGGACAGACAGACAGAGAGAGACACATAGCAAAGCTAAGACAGGACGACGCCAGTAGGAAATAGAACGAGGTGGATGGAGGTGAAAAGCAGACAGAAAAATCTCAGGTCTTTTCAAGTGTTGCCCAGCGTTGGTTTAGTCTCAGAGCTGCTGCCAGGGTGCAGTTCTCAGTGCCACTCCAGCACAGTGAGCCTTTGTAACTCTGGTTCTCAGAGGAGCTCAGGGCTGCTCCAGCTGGCCCGTACCCAGCCAGGTTTTCTCATGTCGCAGCACTGACAATCAGGCACAATGGGGTATAGGGGATGGTGAGAAATTTTGAGCATGTTTTTTTTTTTACTTTCCAAAATAGCAACTAAAATCTACTTGATACCATTTATAGAACGTGCTGGGCAAACACTACAGATCACTGCTCCAGCATTTTAACAGCAAACAGAGCCCTTTTTAAATAGCGGTCTTTGTTTTATTGCATTCACTGTGGTTACTACTCTGCTGGGAGCTCTAAATACAGAAGAAACAATACTTATACTGTACCACATTGAATAGTGTTATATACCAATACTAACACATGTGTTGAAGGGCTCATGTTTGGCAGCTCGAAGTGCTTAACATTTTAACATGAATGAAAAGTAACAATCTAATCACAAGTACCCTTGTTACTGTGATTCAATAGCTTGTTTTATGCACTTTCTGACATCTGTTGTTCTACTTACACGAGTAGATTTTTGATGAAGGGGTACCAAACTACTATTTTCAGTTGGGAGGATAACCCATTTAAAGCCATAATCAATATTTGTATACCATATTAACAATGGATGATTACTTGTATGTGAATGGGGTCGCTCGTAGTGACAAACCTACACAGAATTATCACCTGTTTCTGCAGTTCCCCCTTTGGCATCTTTCAGCTCATTGTTTTGGTTATCTGACCCTCAACTTGACTGATTTGGTTCAGTCTCACCGCTCTCCTTAGCCTAATTTTCATCCTTTGCACACAACACATAATGTGGTGGATCATTTAGCAGCTAAAGAGCCAGATATTTCCCTCAGGCGTTGGTGGAGAGCAAAACAGGAGAAGCTAAAAAGACAGAATATTGGACTTACATTCATCAGGTGGACAGAAACATGGCTCCAAATGAATGATTATGTTGCCCCGTATCTGCTGGATGTGTAAATAACCTAACTATTTGCTAACAAGTTTACCATATCAATTTAAAAAGGTGATGATATGTCAGTGTTTGGTTTACAGCAAATTTTTTCTGGACCCAAATGTCCAAAAAAGAAAAAAAATCAGTTATTGCTGGTTTAAAACTTATTCTCAAAAGGCAGTTTTTGGAAAAGGTTTTGTATGACAAAAAGATGGTGACAACTTTGGAGAGCATCACTGAACTGAACTTAGCTCTGTTGTCTTACAAGAACAAGAAAGTCCTGGTTTTGAATCCATTGGTTCCCTCCAGTTTCCCCCCACAGTGTAAAATACATGTAGGTTCGGTACATTGATTAGGTGTGTCAAGGGTGTGAATCGTTTTCCATCTATATGTGTCAGCCCTGTTAAAGACTGGCGACCCAACTCTTGGCCAATGTGACCCTGTACAGGATAAGTAGGTTTAGGTAAAGGATTAATGGATGAATAGTTGGTAGGGCTTACTGACGGTGAAGTTGTTAGAGTTTGAATGCCACCTTAGTTAGAGCACTTGTAACTGAATTGGTTGTTCTGAAGCTCTACTGGAGGGATGGTGATGGTGGTGGAGAGCCCGCTATCTAATCACTATAATCATCATTCTAAAATCTTCCATACAGTAGGTGTTCAGCTGGGTTGAGATCTGGTGACTGTGAAGGCCGTAGCAAATGATTCACACCATTTCCATGCTCATCAAACCAGTCAGTGACTACTCCAGCCCTTTATGGAAGCATCTGCACTCGCTATGTTTCTCCCCTCATTTGTTCAGGTGGAGTTGGCTTACAGTCTGAGATGACCCCAGCTTCCCCATCAATAGCAGCATTCATCATTCAGTAATATGCAGTCTCTGGCTGTTCTGTCAGAGTTGAGAAGTGAATATAAATCACAGCTTAAAAGCAAGGAGGCAACAGGAGGTTTAACTACAACCTTGCAGCTCCTCCTCTCTTTCCATCCCCGTTTGTACAGATGCACAGATAAGAGCGGACAATTCACTTCTTTGAATGCAGACAAGGAGGACAGGAGTTTGACTGATGAGCATGCTTTCAGGCACACACACACACACACACACATATTAGCAGGCTTGTCGAAAGGTTTGTGACAGGCACATCTCCATGAGTGTGTTATCATCTCTCTTTATGAGTCTCTGACAGGAAGTGAGGCAGCACTCTAAATTACATGTCTTTGTGTCCCCAATCCTGTCTGCTGAACAAAATAGTTGCCTCTTAACCGTCCCTCTGCGAGACAAAGCCTTTTACATTTTACAGTCAAAGCAAAGGAACAAGTTATTGCAGGTAGACACGCACGCACACACTGCTTGTCCTCAGTGATGAGATGTTTGTGATGGCGGAGTGTGTATAAAACAAGCAGACAGCTGAAAGGGCACTTTGCCACTTGGCACGTGGCCATTTTCCATTAAACTTCCCCTCCTTTCTCCTCCGTTTCACCCTGCGTGCACAAACCTGGAGTTATTTCCACCTTGCTTCTATCTTTCTTTGGACACACTTTTAGATTTCACGACATATCAATCCATCACACGGGAGTGTGTTTGGGCATAGAGGTACCCTCAGGTTCGTGTGTGGCCAGATTTTTTTAGGGCTAAGAAAGCTTCTCTGTTTTGGTGATCATATCATCAGTGGAGGAGGAATGAGGACAGATGTGGAGGGGGAACGAGCTGTGGGAAAGATTACCAGGACAGCTGCAGGCGGAGCAGCTACTCTTACAATAGCTTGGCAGGAGTCCAGATTTCAGCTTTGTACCACCCTTATTTTCAGCTCCTCTTCTTCCTCTTGGTTGTGCTTTTCTCTGCCTGCCTATATCTGCATGAATGCTGTCGAATCAAGTATTTTTAACCATCTTTTCTCCTCCAGCTGAATTCGTGCCTTTCTTTCTCCACCTCCGTCCTACATATCCCCTCTTTGCCATTTGCCAAAACCACAACACACACTTAAAGCGGGCCTGCAGTCAGTTTCTGAAGGTCAGGTTTGATGTGACAGCAAGTGGGAGGGGCAATGGTGGGATGAGAGGGGGAACTGTTTAAGCTGGCCATGATCCATGAGTCTTCCACAACACAACGTCATGATGAAAAAGAGAGAGAGAGAGAGAGATAGAGAGAGAGAGTTGAAGCGAGGCAGTGTGGTGAGTTGAGACTCTATTACCACGATGTAAACATGCACACAGGCCCCACAGATGTGGTTACCTGGCACAGAGATAAACGATCACTTTTCTCAATCACCTCCGGGGCCAACATGTGCGTCAGTGTATGTTTCACTTTGAACTCAAACACATGTCTCAGGCCAGCCAACTGGTGGATGTAGCTTTGATGATCATTTCTGACAGAGACCTTGAGAACAGATCGAAGACCAAAGAGTTTACCTAAGATTGTGTTCTTTCTGATGTGCGTTAGGAGAGCTTCTGTTACTTTTCTTTTTGTTTAAAATGTTTCAGGTTTCTCATGCAGGTAGGTGTCAAAGTATAACAATAAAAAGTGGGTTCAGTTGGAATGCGAGGCGAATATTTTACACAGTGTGATTTGAACAGAATTTCCAAATTGTCAAAAGAAAGTATGAATTGATGTGCGTTTCCATCCACTACTGTTATGCCAATATTATGAGTTGGGCACACCAAGATAAACAGTTGGTGGCTCTAATTCTCCAGTAGGGTGCCATTCAACCATTGCAGAAGAAGAGGGTGCAACAAGGTGACGTAATTAAAAGAGCACCAGTCAAACCTCAAATGGTAGAAAACGTGATGGAAATATGGCATTTATGTTTGTTTCAGGTATTCATTTGAGGATCGTCTCAAAGTCTCCCCATCGCTCCACACAGATCTGATGTTTTCATCTGCTGCTACTTTTGATTTCTTCAGTAACATTATATATGTCATGATTTATTCATTAAGTCTGTTTCCACTGTACTTTGTTGCATTTTATTTTCATCGATACACCAACTTTTCCACCTCACCTCATCTTTTGCAATATTTTGGCTTTTTTTAAATCCTGTGATTCAATTCAGGTTTTTTATGCACAAATTGAAAATGCACATAAACACAGGTGGATGGGAATGCACTTAATGGAAAGACTCAAACACGTGACTTTGCAAACTGAAGCAAAGACATGTCTGCATTAGATGAAAATTTTTCAGCCAAAGAGAAAAATTCAGGCTTGTCCCCGGGGCTCTAAAAATCTGCTTTATAAATGTACAGCGATGAGAGGAAAAGGACAGGGACTGGAGGGAAATAACAGAAAGTTTTTGAGTTTCTCGTGAGCTCTGACTTCAGTCAGAGGCTGATCTGAACACACAGACAGAAATACTCCCTCACACACAGTCGGTACATATGTTGTTAGCTAACTTACAGCTATAGTCTTGGTACACTGGCTATTTGTGGCAAATCAGCACAGACTGCAATGGTCCAGTGGTAAAAAATTACTATATGAAAATGCTTTTCTTTCTATTATCTTGCTGTTTTTGTTTTACTTTCATAATTTTCACACATCATATGTTTTTGACTTTCTTAAACCTGAACTTCTTTTATGCTGGCCAGTTTTTTCCAAACTGACAATGGCAAAAAATTACAAAATCTCAGCCTGTCCAGTCCATGCCTCTCCATATGTGTGTGGAACATCTGTCTGTCCACAAAAGAGTCTCCATTTACACACACACACACACACACACACACACACACACACACACACACACACACACACACACACACACACACACACTCACCAATTCCCCTCAGTGGAAACCTGACCCCCTTCATATTTCCAGTTCAAACGTTGAGAGAAATGCCTGAGAAATGCAATTTGGTGGAGAGGCTTGGCAACTCAAACAACAACGGCAGCGAAATGAACTATGTGGGAAAAGATGAAAAGAAATTAGCTGCATGCAGATATAATGTATGTGTGTGAGTATAAATGAAGACAAGTTCCCATCGTGTGGTTTTACTTAGAAGGAACACTTCAGCTATTTAAGGAAGAAAAAACGACTGCACAATGATCTTGAAGTACTTTATTTGTGTTTGTGAACATAGTGAAGCATGTGCTTATCTTAAAAATGCAGTAATCATTGTTGTTATTATCAAACATAATGATTTGTTAAGCGTTTATCACTGATTATAATGGCCAAGTAATAGGGTATGTGATGGGGAACCACTGTATACTGAAACATTTACCTTGTTTGTTGGTGAAAGCTAAATTGTGATTTGTTTCCACTTGACAGAGATTAGCGACCACTGCACAGGTCTTTAGTGCACAACTATTGTAACTGTAGCGTAATGCTATTATCCATCACGGTGGGGAAACACATGACTGAAATCAACCGTGTTTGTTTTCATTTCAAATGGACACATTTCACCACGAACCTTTAATAGTGCAAAAAGGCCTGGAGGGATGGATGATGGATAGAGCAAGGGACAAAAAAGTAGCAAAGAAAAGACAAAGACGAAAGGGGAATGGCCGTACATCCCAACTAATCTCTTTTCAAGGCGTAGGATGTTGGTGCTTTTTAATATTCCAAATGTAGAATAAAGTTCAGGACATTATTCATGTTTATTCCTCCCCATCAGCTGAATGGCCGGCGTGCACTGGCAGGTAGGCAGGCACTCTCTCATTGGAGCAGTGTGAGCTTGCCAAGCTATAAAAGCAGCTATAAAAATCACCTCCAGAACCAGCTCAGATGCCGGCCATATGGCTGTGAGTTTAACAAGGACAAACTGCACCTCCTCACAGCTGCCTGCTCTCTCGGGTTCAATCCTTCCCTGTTTCTGCTTTTTTTTTTCTTTAATTCCCTTCACATATATCCGAGCTCTTTGTCCCCTTTCTGGACTAGTCCATAGTATCTGCTTTTTCTGTATCCATTGGTCAATAAATTAACTCATTTTGTTGCCATTGTCTCCTGGTATGCTACAGTGCTCCAAGTGAAGAACTGACAGCATAAAAAGTTCCACTTTACCATGTGCTGCGACATTCCTGCGACGGTCTAAACCACAAAAGAAAAAGTATTTTTCTTTTACTTTGAGCATGATGGATTCTCTCACAAAAAATGTTTGAATTTGTTGAAGTTATTGGTGCCATATTGAGCTAATGATGCTAATTTAAGCCTTTTTTAATTTAGTTCATTTTATTCAATTTACCTCTGACAGCTATGTCTTTCTGCTCCTTCACTCTCTTAGTCAGATCTTGACCAGCAGTTTCGGTGACAACCACCATACATTCAACTTAACTTTGTTTTGTTTTAGTTAACTGAAAACATATAATTGAATTTAAGATGGAGAAAAAACATGAAGTGCTACCTTTTCTTCAACGTATTAGTCATTTGTCAACAGAGAGGGTTTCAGCCTACAAGTGTACTCATGCCGGCAATTCTCCATCCCCTGGGCCCCTTTTCAGCCAGGCTTCAGCTCTGCCGCCCTGTCATTAGCTCTGAGCTTTAATTAACGGACACACCTGTCACCACGTTGCACACAGACACAGCAGGTCATACTGGGGACGCTGGGGAATTCCCGCTAAAACTGTACTGTACATCAGATTACCGAGCCCGCATGTAGATGTTGATCTGCTCCAAAGAAAGCAGCGCTGTCGAGAATCTTTTCCCCACAGGTGTTGCGGTTGAGGTAGGACTCATCCAGCATGCTTGTGTATGTTTGCACACAAAGTGCAGAGACATGGAAGAGCGGGTGGGTGGGGAGCAATGCTAATGGGGACATCTGTGGGATTGGGTGTGCAGAAAGCGAGGGGCAGCGGGTTTGTTGGTTGTCTGCCGTGCTAACAAGCAGAGTTAAAAGCCCAGAGTGACAGCCCTATTAGAGACTAATGGAGGCTAAGACAGCTGAGACCCTAACACACACACACACACACACACACACATTAAAAGATCACCACGCCCTAGAGCAACCAAGTGACTCCCCCCTGTCTTTACCTTCATCTCTCCTGTCCTCCATCCCTGTAGTTAAAGATCTTTATGGGTGAGGGAGTGGCACAGGGATGGGGCGATTGGATGGGCTCTCATGCTATCAGCCATCCCTGGAGGTAACAAAAGGTCAAGGACTCTCATTTTTCATCTCAGCCAATTACCCTCCCATTCCAACCTGGCTTTCCTCTGTCTCTCCATCTCACCCTCTTTACCCTGCTGTGCTCCAGTCCTCTCATCGCATCCATTCTGCCTCACATGAATGCACACGCACATACATGTCACTCCTTCACACACATGCACTCACAGTCCCACACTGTCCTTCAAATGAAAAGCTCAAATAAGATGACAAACTGCAACTGTTCAAGAAAATAAGAGTCGAGCCTGATGACAAAAAGAAAATCCCACTCATATTAACATTCCTCTTCCTACAGATATCCTCCCAATAGCTAGCATCATTCATGAGTGTTCTGGGCTATAGCAGAGTAGTAGATGGCACTGGGTCTCTGCTGTATTCAGTCCAGTGAGGATGTCTGAATGTCTGAGACTATGGTCTGGTTGTGTGTTTGGGTGACCCAGGGGTGCAGTCCACACCAAGTCCCGGGAGAGAGGCTTGGGCAAGGCCTGACCTTCTAGCGCTCTGTGGTATGCTAAATATGTAGCAGGAAACAAGTTGAACATCTATCTGTCTACATAAAAAGGGGGACTGTGTGCCTGCAGGCCATATGAAGGGACACTGCAGAGGATAGAGACTGCTGTTGTAGCTGTCAAATGTGTGTGTGTGTGTGTGTGTGTGTGCGTGCGTGTGTGCATGCGTGCATGTGTGCTGGGATGCAGTGGGGAGGCGTGGGTGATGTTGGTGATTACTTCTAAGAGGGACTACAATTAACCCTTAGCTTCTCTGTGACCCTCTCATTCCCATACTAACCCCTCCCAGAGGTCACAGGGCAACAGGCTCTAAGTGGCCTGTGGGTCTCTAACAGGGCAATTCGCAAATGAATCTGTGACAGTGAGAAGAAAACAGAAGCCTACAGAGGAGAATGAACATAGCTGCATCGGTAAAGATTGGCTCCCGTTGTTAGCATTCGTAGTTAGTGTCAGTCGTTGCTATCTTATTAAAAAATGCACCTTACCAGGTACCATTTAATATACATGCTATACTGTATGTTGTGCAGTCAGGTGGACAAATTTGTTGAGTGGAAGGTGATGAATTCCCATTATACAACAATTTTGAGCAGCGTATAGTACAAAACAATGTTCGATGCCATGGCGCTCGTATCGACGTGGCAAAGAGGCATGATGACAAACAGTGGGGAATAACTTTGTATGGTGTACTAGCCTCTCATCCCGCTGCTGGACGGCGTTGCAGCTGCCTCTGAAGCCGGAGCGCTCTGCTCTGCAGAGAGGGGCGTCTTTGAAAAGACAAGTCGCGGTGGGAGGGACCGCGGTCTCGGTGAGGCTCACGCCGTGGAGAGTGAGCACTATGAGGGATAAGGTTTTGCAGGGTAACCGACTCCTGCGGCTGCCGGTGGAAGTTGTGGGTTTAATGGGAGGGGCTTAGCGGAGTGATACAAGGCAGCAGAGAGAGGCGGAAGGTTTTTCATAGGTTGCACAGATTTTGCCTACCCCAGCTTTAAGTACTGGAAGAGGCAGATATAGCAGAGATACTGTGGGAGACAATATTTTATCTAATTTCGAAGCTACTTAAGGGACAAGATTGTGTATTGGGGAAAGGGTTTCATGGAGATAACATGTATATAGCATGAAATGGCAGCCTTTTGTTGTATTAGCAATGTTAATGGCTGTAAGTACTAGAACTTCAACCTTTTTTCTATAGCTCTCATTTCTTTCTTGGTTCAGGAGAGGCGCTTATTACTGAAGGTCATATTTATGTAGAGATTTATAAGAGGCAGAGAGAGTGCATACAGATAATGAGTGAGTCAAAAAGTGAGAGGAGAGACCTTTTCCTCTCCTCTTTCCTGCCTAAGTTTCCACAAAACAACACAGAATGTCAGCCAAGATCAGGGATTTACTGTGACTCATTAACTGTGCTCGTACCATGTTTATGACCATACGTGTTCCTCTTCCTCCACTGTAATTCCAGGGCGATGAGTGTACCTGTGCCCTAAGGAGGGACTCACAATTTGGGTATGCCCTCCATGGAGACCCCCTGGCTCCTTGTGCAGAACACTGGAGCCAGGCTGCCTGAAGTGGCTCCCCAGAGAGGCTGAAGGGGTGTATGGGGAGGTCTAGAGTTTAGGACGTGGGGGACTGTTTGGAGGGGGATGATTTGTCAAGCAGATACGTGCGTGTGTTGACTACATGTTTTGATCCAGTGTGGACACATCTGCACAATACATTTCGCTCAATTAGTCACACAACATTGTTTATTTTACATGACGTAGATACACACAGTCCAAATCGGAGCAAAGAATGGAGTGTGGTTAGACTCTTTACAATGTGTAAGGGCTTAAATATGGTTCACGCATGTATTGTCTGGACATAAAGGCTTTGACAGTTCAACTCAAAGTGAACAATAGTCAAAGAGTCTGAAGAGAAAGAAGTTTCTGCAGTGTTTGAAAGACCCTGTCAGCACTTATTCTGAAATGAAAAGACAGACAGAAAATGAGGGGAAGACAACAAAAACACAGCTGGTAGTGTGAGATGATAGGGAAAAGTCTCAGGTTTGACGTGTGAAAACACACTCTCGGTCTGTTTTGAATACCCCAGTCCCCTCTTGTGAGGGGAACCACGGTCAACCATTGCTTCAATGCATTCACACTGGCACTTTTACTCCCACTCCGGTTTGAGGTAATGTAACAGTAAATTGCACTTTTAGATTAAATTCAAATCAGTTCATTTGGACTGACTTTATTTATGCTGCAGCTTACGTGCTGTTTTTGGTGTGCGAAGCAGTAAGACCCACACACTCTTCCAGTAAGCAGATGCCACGAACAGTGATTCACTACCACACCTAATCCAGACACAACAGCACAGATAACTGCTTCGTGGGTATTTTGTCATCCATATTAATAATATTTCCAGGACAAATAGTCTTTTTTTACTCCATGATTCTCCAGTCCCCACGCTTCAGTATCCTCTCTTTTTAAACTCCAACTCTTTCCAGTGCAGGACAAAAATATCTCACTAAAGAACATTTTTCATTCACTTCCTCTGCCAGTTGAAACTGTAGCCTTCGGTCAGTTTGAGCATGTTTGGTTTCCTGGATTGTTATTCCACAATTTTTGATCCTTGCTGGTGCTGAAGGGCTGCTGACAGAGACAAATACACTGCTGTCCACAGAGCACTCACACTCATGTGTCAGAGGAAGACGGTAAAACCTTACACACTCGGTACTTGTAGAGATGACTCAGTTGGTTTATAGGCCTACAGAAGGAGAATGGAAAATACAGCCTGGCCTCAGTTATGGCGTAATTCACCCCACATGAAAATACTAATATGTTTAAGTAAGCCTGGGTGTCAGGACAAGTAATTAATATATACCTTTGATTCATAATTGTCACATATTCAAAGACTAAGAATCCCTGTTATAAAGGGGTTTATGTATGATTAATGAAGGATATAAAAAGAGCAAGAGCCTGGGAGAAGACAGGAACTGTTGCTCTTTTCTTCTGTCCAAACGTGAGGAGTGTGATTACAGAGAAGATGCCCAGCTTGGCAGGATCAGCGAGTCCACAGCAGATTATTGTTTGAATTACATGCACTTAAGAACAGTCTTTATCTCTGCAGGTCTGTCATTTGCCTGACGTGCAATTCTGCTGGTAGGTCATTATGTCGTACACAACCACATGCACACATGTTAGCACATGTGCACGGGCGGACGCATTCATGTGCAGGATGCAACGTTCACGCAGTGTCTGTCTATCTCTAAATACAAGTAAATCTCACTACATTTCTTCTTGGCTTATCAACTTAATGTCGAACTGAATTTTGAATTCTCCTCCCTTTTTGTGTAAGGAAATATAAACTATGATACTGCAGCTATTGTGCATATTTTTCTATTTTTCCAAATAGTGGAAACACTGTCTAAGCTTCAAGCCTCTGGGTGGGGGTTTCTCACGAGAGTGGTTGACTGACATCTGAGAGCCGGCTTTCCTAGGAGACGCATTGTCAACTTCTGTGGTGTACTGGAATACATCATAGCCCTGTATAGCCCCTTGTTAACATTGAACAGCAACAGTTGTGCTGTTAAGTTTGTATTCTGCTCGGAAAAGGGAAGCAAGCAAGCAAGCTAGGCTAACTAGCTTCCACTCGGAAAGCGGAAGCTGGTTAGCTTGGATTGCTGATGTTAGGACTGTTTCCAACAAGACGTTAGTTTTTTGTTCATGTTAATTCAACACCTGCTGAGTCATTGGCAGCTCCTGCACACTCACATCGTGTCTACACAGGAGGCCGTACTGTGAGCCGCATGTTAGCAAAGCAGCAGCAGCAGCTTCACTGCACTGTCTATGCAGGAAGCGTTCAGCCACAGTATTGACCACAGTTTGGCAGCACTCAGAGGACCCACAATCACTGAAGAACAAAGAAGAACACTGAATTTAGTTTTTCCTTATCCAAATTTAGGGTCTAAGGATAGAGGGGGTCTTATATTGTAGAGATTGAAATCCCCTTGAGGCAAATTTGTGTTTTGTGATACTGGGCTATATAAATGAAACTGACTTGACTTGACTATAGAAGGGAGGATGGCAAGCTAGGCTAGCGTTTTCTGTCTCTCTCCAGTTGTGGTGATAGCAGATTCACTGTCAAAACTCACTGCAACAAATAGTCCTGTAACCTCAGCACTTTGCACATTACTTCATGAATCTGATCACAACACAGAGTAACTAACTCTGTCTAGTCACGGAATAATTGCTCAAATCACAGATGGTACAAAGCAATAGCTAACAACGTTGGTCCCAAGCTGGTTAACTCCCTGTGTGGCCGTTGGAAATGAAGCGATTACAAACTATTTTTATTGCCCGCCCACACAGGCATTGCACCAATCTAAATACTAGTACCAAATATTCATGGCCTCTAATGTTTAAAAAAGAAAGTACATTTTTTTTCTCTTTGGTAATTACAATATTGAGCAAATAAGTAGAGAAGTCAAAATATAGACCAAGGCTTTGCTTCTTAGCAAAAAGGATTTTTAATTTCAGTTTGACTTTAAATATGTGCATAACTTTAAACAGAGGTATCTTACTGAAATGCTGTTAGCCATGTGACACACAGTCAGTCTGCCACACACACAGATACGTACAGCTCACCACATAGTAACCCACCACAGATCCTGCAGGCAGAACTGAAGAAAAGCGATATAACAGATTCACCTTTGCTCATTTAAAGCATCCCTTCTCTCTCCAGCTGCCTCTCTTTCATCCCTCTCTCGGAGCGGCGAGGCTGAGGTCTAGTTTCATGGGCTTAAATTGAATCAGGAAAATCAACTTTGTCTTCATCCTCATCTTTAATGAGAGAGGTGGAGGGATTTCCAAGGTGCTGCTCTGCCCTGTTTTCTTTAGAAAAGTCTTGCTGTTCTGGGAAGGAAGCCTGGAGAAGTGGATTAGCTAAAACCCAAAGGAAGGAAGAAACAGATATGCTGGACCATATCACACTACGCACACACCCTCACGTAGTGTAGAAACAAACCTAAACGCTGGGACAGAGAGGTGTTATAAGAGCTCTTTGGAGGTTTCTCCCTTCCAGCTTAGAATCAATCAGGACCAGAGAGAAGAGGGAAGGAGAAAATCTAAAACACATTTTCACCCTTCGCCCTGACATGTGGAACCTGTACTGGGAGTGTTTTCTTTTCATCTGGCTGTGATGGGGGCTGAGGGGTTTCTACAGTGTCCCCTCTGCCCTCTCCTCCCAGGAGGGCTGTGCTGACCTAATTATCGACCAGGACGCCCGCTCGCTGAGAACAACAGCACCCTCACAGCTTCATGCCATCTTATTGTGCTAGCCTGGATGTCTGACAGAACTCACGGTCACTCATATGAAGCTGTGACTTCCAGTAAGACTATTTCCTCACATAAGAGTGAAACCACCCTTTGTGTATTAATTAACTAGAATATCTTGCCAAGAGAACTGCGTTCAGCAGTGCATCCGGATTGGTACAGCTCGCTTTGTTTGCAAGTGGGAAGCCGTCATATTCATATCGTACCTGTACATTTTGCTGGATGGGAACGGGCAACCACTGTACTGGGAAGAAAGCAAGGAAAATTGCCCCCCAAAAACCCTATTCTTCATCTCATGTGAGAGGCAGTGAGGGAGATTAAGACTGTGTTAAAGTGTTAGAGTGAAGTTTCAGGCTTGACAAAGAGGATGTGTGGGCGTAATAAAGACCACCAACCACCAACCCACTCCAGTGCGCTGCGTACCAGCAACCTCAACTCTATTGTGAACTGCCATTCCTCGCTCGCACACACACTTTAAAATGAGGGCTTTCCTTTTTCCCCTGCAGTTTCACAATTTCCCCCACAGCTGAGAAGGCGACGAGCAGCAGGCTGCCCACACACTGCTTGGGGTCTGTGCATCTGTGACGCTCTGCTGGGTTGTGTCTCAACGACGGGATCCCCTCTACCACAGCGCTTTGAGATGGAAGTACACATATAATGACATTCAAATAAAACCTGTGGTCTCGTGAAAAGTTAGAAGGGCTTCGATAAATCTTTCTTACAGTGAGCTCTCAGCTGTTGAAGAATAGTGGACCTTCGCACAATGAGGCCTCTGATGTTTCAATCTGATGTAAAATAATTAATATTCACACCAAATTACAGATCCTTCAGCAACTTTAATTGCTGAGATCTGAGAACGCAGAAACATTGCTAGAGATGGGGCAACAAACACAAGCTGTTGTACGATCAGACAGTCTTTAGCCACGCTAGCAGCATAGCTGTAGCAAAAACATTACACCCTAAACATTATTACCCTAAATGTCCATTTGAGTACATGTATCACAGTTTACAGAACAACTTCTGGGTTCAACTTTCACCTTTGACTTACCATAGTTACATTTTTCACTTTTATTTTTTACCTGCAAATAAATTAGTTTAGATAATTTGACTAAACTGTTGGCTTGTTTACAACCTGTACTATTCTTGGCCTATAAAGTGATGTCGCTAGTTCCCAGATGTCGACAATTACTTTTATGAGTACAGTGTTATCATAACTTCTTATTATAGATGCAATATTTAGAATGATGAATCACAAGTCTACCTTGTCTTAATCTAATAACCAGTGTATTGCTAGCTATAGTTTCACAATGTTAGACGTTGTGTAAAATGACTATTTAAACTACTTATTTTCATTACACAAATGAGAGTGCACATACATTTTGCATTTATCAGTGTGTCCCTGTGTAGTTACAAGTGAGGCATCATGGGGGTCACCTTCTTGTAGGCGAGACCCTAAAGATCAGCTAACCACAGCATGTCTCTACTATAACTCCTAAGTGACTCATGAGCAGTGACAGGCTCACCACAGTGTAGGCAGGAGAAACCACATGGGAGGTGACAGCGATGCAGACGGGGGGTAAACTAACCGTGAACAAGCTGGGAATCCCTCTCAGCCTGATCCGAAGAGGTGTGGTGAGTTAGAGGGGATACAGATGAGTGCACAAGGTGAGCTTCAGCAGAGCAGAGATTCAGAGCTCCGCAGCTGGTGCAGAGGTGGACAGAAAGTGCAAACCCAAAGGTCAAAGGTTTCTCCACAAGTTTACATTTTCTCACTAGTAAACTACAGCAAAAATCCCAGTGAGAAAGAGCCAGCGGTTTACTGGAAATTAAAAAAAAAAATCCTTATCATGAAAAACAATTCCTGTAATTTCAGGTAAACCAATAACCATAACCACCCTGAGAAGCTTTAATTTAATGAGTGTGTTGATACATGCCTGATATTTAAAGATGCAACAGGGAAATTATGTGAGCAACTTAACTTGGTATACATGAACACATTTCAATCAATTTCACATTGTAGAAGATAAAAACAAACACTATGTAAACAAAACACCCATGGTCGGCATGGCAATTTCAATGGGAAGAGTCATACTGAAAATACAGATCCGCCTCTTTAACTTCCAGTAAGACTCAACTGTTGAGCTTGGTGGCCCTGTGGTAAATGACCAGCCATTTTGACTGTTTGTTTGTCTTCTGGGAAAACAATGCTCTTCCCTTACTGGATGAGTGGGTACTAACTTACGACATGTACTTGATTAGATTCAGAAATGACGCAGGTTGCTGCGATTGTTTGTGGTAACTCAGAATGAAAACACGTACGTCCGGAAAAAGCTTCAAACAATGCTGCAAATGGATATTTCAATAATCTTTATATTGCACATATTGCAAAAGACATGTGTATGTATCCCATATGTATATGGTGTAGTCCCACCATATATTTATATTTACGATTCAATATATTGCATGATATTTTTCAACATATGTAATTCTTTGTTCACTCCTGCAGAGTTGGGTGGTGGAGCTTTTGCATGTCTCCCAGTGTGAGTGGTGACAGTCAGGTTAGTGGTGTTGTATATCTCAGTGTTATGGCCTGGGGGAACCTCTGAACCTCTAAAATGAGGTGAAATGAGGCAGTGCGGGGGCTCATTGTAGCAGCAGTGCGAGTGCTAATGTGTTTTGGTAGAAAGAGACGTAGACAGGGCACCGGGTAGTTATCTGAAACTGACCTTCTGAAAACAGAGCTCCCTGTCGACATGTGAAACCTGAAGTGCCAATTCAATTTAGACATAATCACATGAACACATGTGCAGACAGAAAGGGAGAAAAAGAAAGAAAGAATGAACGAAAGAAGAGAGTTAGCATGAGTCAACCAGGCTGTTAAAATTTCCACAACTACAGAGGGGACAGATTTACACACGCCTCCTCCACTTAATATTCTGTGTGTTGTTGCACAGTATGTCCATTTGGAGCAAAGTCATTCCTGATGAAGCTTGCTCAGACGTCTGGGTTTTGGGGTTTGGGAAAATCCTGAAGCCTGTACTGTACCACAGGCGCTCTTTCTTCCCGGCCTCAGAGCTCCACCCAGCTGCGCTCCACCTGACGGGTTTTCCTTCTCCTCAGCCTCCAGACGGACCACGCCAAGAGCCAGACTGGAGCACAAACACCAGCGGGAGAGTAAAGGTTGGCAGGTGTATAGAGAAACAGCAGGGTGGAGGGAAAGTGAAGGGAGGACAGCTTCAGTTTGACTTGAATTGTGCTTGAGTGTGGGAGGGGGTGAGGCAGGTAGTGAGAAAGAGGACTGGCGAGAGAGAGAGAGAGAGAGAGAGAGAGAGAGAGAGAGAGAAAGAGAGGTGTGGTGAAGAAACTGAAGCTGCTTGCTGTTGTGGGTATGAGGGAAAGGAGAAAGAGGCAAACCCAGACACAAACATAAACACTGGCTAGCACTTCAATGATTCCCGTCTCTGGCTCTCTGCCTCCCCCCTCCCTGCCAAGCATAAACAAATATAACATGGAAAGCATCAGACAGGCCCCATACATCTCAGAGAAACGGCAGTCTGAAGTGACTGTGAAAAGGGAAAATCGTCATGGGGAGTTTTGTCGTTTCCATTCTATAAAAAGAGCAATTGGATTAGACTGTCAGACTGTCACTGCCTCTCCTCCAACATCCAAATCACATCAGCTGTAAACTCAAGTGGCCACCGAGAAATGTCATCTGTCCCTCTAAAGTCATAAACCTGAAATAGAAAAGGGAAAACAAGCAAGACAGGCTCATATTTCACCTCCATGACAGAGAGAGACACACACACACACTCACACACACTTAAAACTCTGGGGGGGGGGGGAAGAACCTCTGAGGGTCATCCTTTGATGACCAGAGGGAGAAGAGTACGAAGGAGGAGAGACTGATAGACACCAGGCACAGAAAACTGACAATAACCATGTCCTGTAGCGCACACACACACACACACACACACACACACACACACACACACACACACACAAACTGTTCAAAAATAATAAACACACACACACACACACACACACACAAACACTGGGTGCTCGGCTCTGTCTTTCGAAGGCACAATGTCACGATTACTGCGGCTCCTTGGTCTGGCTGGTAATGACATCATGCCTGGGTCTGCTCCCAGAGATCCCTGCTGCTGGCACACGGCCAGCCCTACATCTGCAAAGAGCCCTACGCACACAAACACACACATGTGCATACACACCACAAGCCCATCTCTCTCTCACTCTCTCTTGCATTGTCTCTCTCTGTGAGACTAAAGTGAAGATGATTCCAGTAACAGAAAACAACTGGACGCTCACCCGCTGGTCTTTAGAGCTACAGTGAAGTTTGTGGACTCGTTCTCTTCTTTGAATGTGTTTTTTGCTTTCTTGCCAAGATTCTCATCTAACTATCTGAAATCTCAAAATGTCAAACTATTCCTTTAAGCCATAAAGCCTTAAAAGTTATCTAACGCAGCCTTAAAAATGTGTTAATTTGGACTCTATCGTTCAGAAAGCATTTATCTTTGCATTGAAGTCGTTTCCCATTTTCCCTTCTCCACACTGTCGTATGTTGGGTTCACAGGACTGGACATAATGTGTATTTTTTGTGTAGGTGGGTGTTGTTGGTACAGAGAGTTTACTATTGTAACCAGAGAAAGACAGATCTATGTTGACCTGTGATGCCAAAGTGCAAAGAAGACTCACAAACATCTCGCTTCTTTGCAGCCAAGCCAGTCCAGGGGATTAAAATGTGAACAGCTTCCAGAAATCAGCGGCCTCTGCCAATTTCAGCTGCTGCCTTAAAGGCCAACAGTGCTTATGATAGTGATCAGTAATGCTGTACTCGTGCAACAAAACCAATGCTAGGTTACAACCAGGCAGGACAAGAGAGTTGTGGAATAGAAATGAGAGTTTGATGCTCTCACGGTCACACGGTTTGTGATCCTCTCCTGTTGATCTTCAATATGTCTCCTGCCTCTTTTAAGACGTCTTTCCACCCAATAATTTAGTGTCTATGTGTCCTTCATCTACAAAAAGGAGCAGTGAACCACTCAGCTACATGGTTCACACACACACAGTGGAAGTGAATCAGACGCTCTCCATGGGGCCTGATTCGCACAATACCACACAGACTGACATAAACATTTTTTTGTGTGTGTGTGTGTGTGTGTCTCGTGCACTCGTCTGTGCGAGTGTTTTCTAGTTTGTTTTAAACTGCGGCTGCTGAGCGCGCATCTTTGTGCAACTGTATGTGAGTTTGTTCGCGTGCCAGTTTGTTAGTGCTGGTGCGAGCGGACCATACCACTGGGGTCAACCTGTGCCAGCTGCTTGGAGCTGATGGAGTGAGCCACACACATGCTGATCTGTGACCTTAAGAGAGAGGAGAGGAGAGGAGGAAGGAAAGGAAGAAGGAAGAGGAAAAGGAGCACCACACTGGCTTTCCTCTTGCAAAGGTCATTTTGACCTTAAGCTGCTGCAGACACTGATAGACATCAAACTACCCTAAAAGTTTAAGACCGAGCTTTACAATATTACGTCTAAGGCTCACTGTTTTAAATTTTTACTGATTTCCACCAAATATAATTTGTTTTAAAAGTAGCAGATCACTTTTTTGTCTTAGAAAACTTATAAGAAAACTTATTTGTTTCCCACTGGAAGAGGACTTTGATAATGCTGAGTGTACAGAGCGTATAGAGACTGTAAGTATATACAGTCTATTTTTACATCAATAGGACTGTTCCAGCTCCTAAAGCCTGTGAAGGTCTCACACAGAGAAAGACACCATCTCCCTCCACACACACACGCACACACAAACTGTCTCACCACCCACTGCTCGGTGTTTGTTTAATATGGCATTTCAGTATGAGAACAGTATATCCTGCTCCCGTCTTTATAAGGGCACAGCTAATGTAATACTGAGACAACCCCCCCAATTGCAATTACACTCTCACTTCACACACACACACACACACACACACACACACTTGTTAGTCCCGTGCCAACGGCTGCTGCCACTTGGCACAGCCCAGTTTAACGTTGCCCCAACTGAGAAATGGCATCTGCTTCATCTCTCTTTTCACCCAACCGCTCTACTCCTCCGAACTCCCTCCATCTCTTGTCCCAAAATGCACACATGCTGACACAGACACTCACACACATACACGTGCACACAGCCGTTAAACACACACACACACACACACACACACACACAGAGACACACGCGTTATTGGTGCTGGCACCAGTGCTGGAATCTTGTCTGTCTGTCTGTGATGGTGAGAAGCACACAGAGAAGCGCTGAAAGAACAGATTCATACTTTTGTGTTCTTGGCGTAAGTAGGCCAACTCTTCGAAAGACAAATCCCTGCTTACCGTTGGCCTGGAGTTGTCACTGAGGAGCTAATAAACACTGGAAAACCAAGCTGGGGAAGGAGTGGTTTTGACTATCATCTGCTTGAAACCCTTGTATAGCCAGTTCACTTGGCCAGATTGTCTCCACAGAACGGTCGTTTTTCAAATAATCGTAAGCAGTTGCTAAATTCAACTCATAAACACATTGTGTCAAACACTGATATAGGCTATACTGCTGATATTCTTAACAGGCATTAAGATGTGACCGTTGGCAGCAGATGTGTACTATATTTGGTCGACTGTAATTTAAAAGCAGCTAGACAGAAGTTTGTCTTACTTTTACAGACACACTGCTGATTGCCATGAAATTTTCTACAGACATTCATGGTCCCCAGAGGATGGATCCTAATGACTTTGGTGATCCCCTGACTTGACCTGAGTACTGCTAACTTTCATATGTTAGCATGCTAACATGTTAAACTAAGACATCAGCATGTTGACATTCTCATTGTGAGCATGTTAGTGTGCTGATGTTAGCTTTTAGCGCAAAGCACAGCAGTGCCTAAGCACAGACTCACAAAACACGTCGCAAGTCTTGTTTTTTTGTGGGTTTCATGGGTCTGGCAAATAAAGGATGCTAATACTGATATACTAAACCATTGACAGGAAGAGGCAAAATTAAGTTCAGTTAAATTTTGAAAACATTTTTCACTTTTTTTCATTTTAGCAAACGAAACAGCGGATCAGATCATTGTCTTGACTGATCCCATTTTTTAAATTTTTCTCATAGACAGTTTTGCCTTTTTAGCATTAGGTTGAAGCTACTTTTGTACTATCCAGACGAAAACTCCTATGTACATTCAATCAAGATGCCAAATTACAAAAAAAAGAAGGAATTTGCTTGTCTTACAAACACAGTAGTCAGAGTATTGCAGTCTGTAATAAACAGGAAATCAGAAAGCAGGCTTTCATGAGCTCATAAAAAAGGAAGTAAACATCTGGCTCAGAAACATGGCGTTATAAAAAAAAAAATGTCCCTGTAGTTTTATTGTTGAAAATGGTTGCAGTAGTTGTTTTATAAATACAATACTAAATACAGATATGGCAACAGTGACTCTGATTCTTGTCCAGCTAAACTCATATCAGTGTGATGGTGTTGGAGCAATATTGGCTGGGAGTCTTTTGGTTGCACTTTTGGTTGTGTTTTCATGTGTCAGGCCTGCTGCTTTTGGCCGCTCTCCTGTTGCATCCTATGCTGCGCGCACGATCTGCACACACAGAAAACAGAAAATAGAGAAAACACAGCACATTCAGACAGAGACACACAGGGGCAGAGGGCCGTCTAAAACTGAATAAGGTAACAGCAGCTTTGAGGAAGAGAGAGTGAATGAAGGAGAAACTTTTTAGACTGAGAGGAGCCAGACAGAAAGCAAATGCCCAGTGAAGCATACAAAACAGAGAAGAATGTCTCTGATTTTGCATATGGAAGTGAAAAACTGTTCATCTCAAACGCTGAGGAACAGGAAAATACTTTATATAGAGCTGAAGGCGCTGTTGTTTCTTCCTTTTACAGAGCTTACTGTCTTTATAAGAAGATAAAGATAGACTGAAGGGGGTAACCCTTTCTGATAGAGGGAAACAGCGTGAAGAGGGGAGATAACATTGCTGGTTCTTTGGTTTCTACCAAAGAACCAGAGTCATGCCCTGAAGACCTCACCTGTAAACACCTGGAGACAGATGATGTTATCTGGAAGTTGCAACCCTGAAAAATGACCGATTCTAACACAGATTTCTGTGGAAGCCCACAAGGCAAACTGAATGCCAATTTCTGAGAAAATCACACATTCAACTGAGATTTACTGGTGTAACAAGAAAAGGTCCCATTGTACATCAGCAGCATCCAAAACTGAAAGGGCATCCCAACAGCTTAGCGATTATCATGCCGTGCTTAGTTTCTTGGACAAATCATAAACAAGTCTAATGCTAAGGCACGCTATGCTACACTAACATCCCACAAACACTGGCAAGGCGATTACCGTTCTCTGAGGGCTTGCAGGGGGACAAACACCCTCACAATGGGACACGTCACAAACCTAAGCAGAGCTAAGCCGCATGGCATTTCTCGGATATTTCAAGTCAAATTTAATGCAAATTCCTGTTGGCAAGATGTTTGTTAAATCTATTTTTACCAGCACTGGGGGACTGATCTTTGTTTACGTCACACTGTATAATCCCCCCATGCCTCGGGGGGCTTTCTTGTGGCCAAACCTCTCTAGTCAAAATTGTTGTCATTAAAATCTCCCATTTATACAGAACGTGTTGGAAAAACTGCTGTATATCTTCCAATTTCTCTGACACTTCAGCCACATCAATCCCGAAATATTTATTTTACGAGGTAGCTTATTTTTTAAGTAACCCAGCACAGTGTAATTCCCTTGGGCGCAATCTGTTTAATTTCTAAACGATGTGAAATATACAGCCACAATATTATACTATCCAGAAAGCTTAGTCTATTTTTACTAGAAAAGAGGCCTTGGAGAAACTCAGAACACAAGCCTGGGGTATTGAAGTTACATGCTACACAGTATAAAATAAAATAAAAATCCCTAAATGAAAATGGGGGATTAACTGGCCACACAGTACAGTACAACATGTAAATACTGTACTGAGTTCTGAGACACACAAAGTATACAGAAAGTGGATTACTTGCTCTGCAATTATGATACTTCTGATAATCCAGACAGCCATGTGCAGCTCTGTTATGCTAAGCCTTTCAGTCCAGATTGTAGGCCAAACAAAAACACTTGAGATTTTGGTGGAGTGCCGCCATACGGATAAGGATCATGTTTAGACTCTGATTTTCCCCTAAAACCTCTATTTGTTTATAATAATCCATGCATGTGATGTATTCAGGCCGCTAAACCGTTCGGTTCTGTGTCTTTGGGGATAAATGGGGTAATTTGTTTTGTTTTAATAAAGCAGATGTTTTTCTTGGGACAGATTGTCAAGGAGCAAATTGCTTTCTAATCACATCACACATGGAAAGTCCAGATGATGGCGGACAGAGCACAGCGCTGCATCACTGCTGACCCAGTGTGCGGCATGAGCCCCTGCTCCGACACTCACACACGAACTCCACATGCAAGTATTAACACAGCTCTGTTTTCATTGCAAAGCAAAACATGTCACTTCATTTGCCCCAAATTAGCCCCTAATCACAGTGACGGACAGGAGAGAGGGAGGCTCTGTGACGGCGAGCAGCATGAAATTAACTGCAAGACGACAAGTGGACTCTCTACACCCTCTTTGGTTTTTGAATCTCAAATCAACTGGTTCGCATCCAACACACACGCAGATAGAAGCAGACATTATTTATCGGGTATTATGAGGAGTTCAGACTAAATTTCCGCACAATTGTACCGCACAGTAGAGTAAAAGTTTGCCAAAATAAAGACAGAGAATAACATAAAAAGGGAACACGTTGTGCCTATTCTGCTGAACAATGCTCCACAAACGTGCGTTCACATCGCAGCACAAACAGTAAAAGCATTCTTCAGGAAAGAGGCAGGCAGCAGAAGGGGGCCTGCGTGGCCATTCAAACAAGCAGCGTGTGGCTGTGGGCCTAGAACAGCCAGCAGTACATTTCCATAACAGGAAAGGTCAGTGTTGTGGCTCCAGGGGCTGTAGAGACGCTCACACAATCCATTCTGGGAGCTCTCTGCTCTGCTGCTCTACCTGCATTTGGTGCAATAGTCTAATATTACATACTGTATTGTATATCATCACTCTAAGCAAGACTAATTTTTGCTATATTATATATAGCACAAATTATTCTTTAGGGATTTTGTTTTCTTAGAATTGCATTCTAAAGTTGCCGCATCTTCAAAACAAAATAAAGAAAGAAATGGTTTATAAGTTGAATCAGTAACCCATTTTATACTAAACCTTAATAAGTAATGAGTAATCATCCTCAGACTGCAAGAAGCAACCTAAAGAAACCTTGGTTCACAAAAGTATTTACACAAGTATGAGATTTTACTCCAGGTTTGTAAATAAATCTGCTGCAAGAGCACAGAGAAATGCAGAGCTTTAATAAGACTTGTAATAGGGTATTTATGTCATTTATATTGCTACCATTGTTAGTAAAAGTAGTTTTTATTCTTCCACCACTGGATGATGAGACACTGCTAATATAATATAGCCCTGGCCAACACACGGGTACTCATAGACATATACATGCACCCTGCAACCCAACAAACCAGAACTAGTTTTCACAAACCAAACACTTTGTTAACGATCACCACTGAACTATATTTCAACAATATCAGATGTTAGCAAACTGTCATTTCCAACTCTTCTTCTTTTCTCCACAACCTGCTAAAATAATGCACATTCATGTCTTCATTTTTAGAAATAGAGAGAAACATACATAGCTGTGGTTGGCTGTGCGCTCTGACGTACAGTGTTTGAAGTTGTGTTCCATACAAAACAACAGTAGAGGAAGTCGAAACAGCTTCTGGTCTTTCTCTTGGACCAGGCCTCGGGGCCTCAGGGGGCTCATAGGAATAAAACACTCCTTAGCACAGCCTCATATACCTCAACACCTGCAGCACACAAAAGCCCTCTGTGAGCGAAACAGTCCCTCAAAAGTCAGAAACGCTCATGTTCGACAAGGAAACAGGGAACAGGTAACAGTGTGTCTTTGGTAATAAGGAAAAACACAGATATGTGATTTTCTTTTACGTTGCAATGGATTAAAGCCTATAGACTGGAGACTTTTCTTGAATATACTTGCTTTAACAATAAATAGTTCTCAGTGATTTTTTAAGCAAAAAATTTGAAAATCTATTTTTGGTCAGAAGTGTATACCTTAAAAACTGCTATACAAATATTATTATTGTGTTTTTAATTATTATTGTTAGAGCTTTATAACAGGAATACATAAAATCCATACCTCGCTTACATGTGAGGTCCCTCGTGGTCCCTTCACACCCCCTCTTTACCTGACCCACAGTATTTTCCCATGGGTTCCAGCGCTCTCAGGACTGAGATTGAAATAATATTGACATTGGAGTGGCTGAAAAGACACAACATAGCTAATAGATATAATTATCTGACATAATTATCTCCAATAATAACAGCAGATAATACCCCTCTGTCTGAGTTGTTTGTGCATGTTTGTTGTTGTGTCTGAAGGGATCCTCCCTGGAAAGATGGGCAGTGCCACTTCTCCGAACCCAGCCAGACCTCACCTTCTGTGGGTGTGGGAGAGTCAGATTGCAGCCTGTCAGGACCAGGTAAGGCTGAGGTTTGAGGTCGCCCGCTGCGTGGGTGAATTCCCCTTTTGGCATGAGCGTCTGTCGACTCGGCTCTTTGGAAACTGTAGAACATTCACCTTGTCAGAGCCCTAGAACAAACCTAAGAAGCACAAAACAAAAACAGCAGTGGGTAAAAGTGTGCATAATCGAATTGAACTTATTAATTTAAGAAATGGTTATGACAGCACTGGAGTCCAGAGAGTGATTTCTCTGTCTGGTCCAGCAGACTCAAGTCCATTTACCTAATTAAAAAAACAAACCAGCAGTCTCTGTGGCTCTTGTGTTTACTGCTGTGTGATGGAGGGCATAAAACACAAGTAGCGGTAGAAATGCAAATAGAAGGCAGGGTGACATAGAAAAGCTGGAGGAAAAGAGCCAGAGGACAAAGAAAGGAGAAATGAACTGATGACAGAGGAGTCAGCTATTGATGAAGGAGAAACTAGACTGAGCTTCATTTATTAAATTATCAATTTGTATTTGGTGTAAAAGGAATAGTTTGACATTTTGGGAAGTACGCGTATATGCTTTCATGTCTGTACGGTAAATATGAAGCTGGAGCCTGTTAGCTTAGCTTAGCATAAAGCCTTGAAACAGTGGGAAACAACTAGCCTGGCTCTGTCCAAAGGTAACAAAATCCACTTACCAGCACCACTGAGGTTCATTAATTATGTTATATCTCATGTGTTTAATCCGTACAAAAACCTCAGTGTACAAAAAAATGTAAAACAATAAGTTGTGGTTTTATGAAAGGGTTA
This sequence comes from Maccullochella peelii, assembly GCA_002120245.1. Lineage (NCBI taxonomy): Eukaryota > Metazoa > Chordata > Actinopteri > Centrarchiformes > Percichthyidae > Maccullochella > Maccullochella peelii. The sequence goes on from LKNJ01001468.1 coordinate 77,983, forward strand.
CATGTCAGGCTATTTCTTACTGGTGCCAGTCAATATAGTGCATAACAGACCTACACATAACCCCCGTAAAATGGCAAATTGTTTCTTTTTTCCGCCTGTTTCCTGTCTTTATGCTAAGCTTTGTTAACTGCCTGCTGGTTCCAGCTTCATATTTCTCGCACAAAGTGAGTAAGAGAATTCTCCAAAATGTTGAACCATTCTTTTAATGTGTTTCAATTTTGTTCTTTGTCAGTGCAAATTGGTAGTAAACTGATACTACTTAACTTCTCATTATATGAATCATGACTGAAAAGAGAGAGATGAGAGAATGTAGTGAGAGTGGAGAGTGAAGGAGGCAAGTAAGACGAGGCGGAGCGATGGGGTGGAGGCAGAGGGAGGGAGGACAGGGAGATGATGCAGCAGTAAGTACAGTGGCAGATGGAAGCTGCAGGGGAGATGATCCGAGCGTGTCTTTGTTCCAGTAAGAGGCCCACAGCATCGCCCGATGAGTCACCTGCCGTAAGACTACATCACCCACAGTATGAGATCATCAGGTTAATCTCGCCTCCAACAGACTCAGCAGCACAGGCAGACTGACTGACAGACACAGTGAAAACAACTGACACACATACAGACAGACAGACACACACACACACACACACACACACACACACACTCAGGAGAAACATTTTAACATGCTGATCCACTTGGGCAGCATCAACCCATTATCATAATATCAGCCACACTAAACATCACCTGCATCAATTATTAAAGATCAATAATTGATGATGATGGCTAACACCAACCTCACCTTAATTCACTTTAATATGTTGACATCCATTAGTTTATAAATGGATCAGAGGGAAGAGCAGAACATCTTTATATTCGTCTTGGCCTTGCTCTGCCAAACTTAATACTATTTTCCACCATTTTTATACAAGTCAATATCGTGGACATAAAACACACACACACACACACACACACACACACACACACACAGACACAGACACAGACACCCATACATACATAAATCTCACTCTGCAGCTCCAGATGTGCTCACTTGTCCTTGAGTCCTGGAAGGAAAAATGAAGAGTCATCACCTCATTTGGTCCTAAAAATGAACCTCAAAAGGGAGAGCAGGGGGGCAAGATAAGAAAGAAAAAGAAGAAAGAATAATCAGCTCAATAGTTTGCACTGACACATGCTTTGAACAGCTTACAGCCATCATGTTGGTCACAGCAGGATCCTCAGGTCATAACAGTGAAATGAAGCCTAATAGGATTTATAACCATCTTTTACCACAAACTGCATTTAAGGCAATAAACTGAATTATTCATTTGTCTAATCTGGGCTTCTGCTGATCTGTAAAAGTTAGAGCACAGCACAGAGCACACTGAGTACTTAAGCTGCGGCCCAAACGACACTTTAGTGCTGTGGGACAAGCATTGGGTTACATAGGAGAGGAGAAGCTCACTTCAATTATGTTAGAGGGAAAGAAAGAGAGATAGAGATTAAGGAAGATGGAGAAAAGACAGAGGAAAGCAGGTATAAAACTGAAATACACTGCAGTTTAATAAAATGAATCGCTGCCACATGTCTGTCTAATTGATGGTGGACACAACAGAGCTGTTGTGTTTTTTTATTACGCTCATTGCAGTGATGATGGCCCACATTTGTTCACAGAAAGCCAATGTTTAGTGGTCTGCGTCTGTGGAGCGACTCTTTACTATTGATGCGCTGAAACAAGAGTGGGCGCTCTGAAACCAACACTGGTTACGTGTATTTCAGTAAGCTTCAACATTTCTACATATTTACCTCACCTACGTTTACCTAGAACCAGGGCATACTTTTTCATAACCCTCATTCTTTTACAGAAACATATTGGATATGAGAGCAACAACAGCTACATGGCTTCCTTTTAAAAACACAGTGGTCCTGCCCGGCCCTGTTTCTGCAGCTACTGGCCTGCAAACACTGACCCACAAACCCAGAGCGCAACCCAGCCGGAACTAAAGCAAACACCAGATTCCCACTAACGTGCGGACGTCCTCCAGGGAACACAAACCAACATGTGCGCATGGAAAGTATTTAACGTCTTTTCATGCCGAGTGCATTTTTCATCCCCTGCTGCAAAGCCAGAACGCGCTGCGCTCAAAGAAGGGCCATAAAGTCCATCAACGAACTGTGCAGTTATGGTTGCAATGTGTTTTTTTTGCCACACTCCCAGAATGCACAGGGCTTTGAATGCTGCTCGACCAGCTTTAGCATGAACTGTGTCCACTGGGTATGAGCAAGACTCAGGGCCGAGCGCGACACTTCCCATGAAGCATGAGTAAAGTCTGCACCTTCAAACCTGTCACTAATGTCTTACTCATATTGTACTTCATATGAAGAAGTGGTATGGCCTCTAAGGTTAGGGAACTGGGTTGTATTTTATTCACCAATGGGTTTTGAAAAGTCAGCATTTTTTCTGCAAAAGCCATTAAATGTATTTACATTCAGAAATTATCTCTTTTTGTAGTTTTTGTTGATAATGGCGCTATATGGAAGGTGTCAGACTCCTTGATCTTTCCACCGACACCTGGCTGAATTTCCATACTTAGGTCACATGATGACAAATGAGTAAACTCCACCTGCTGAAGAAGGCCGGGAGATGTGACTGAAAGCTCCCGAAAAAGCTAGTAAGTGGACCTTAACTTGAGAATTTGATTCCAAAGAAGGATTTTAACCACTTAATCGCTGGTGTTTTGATGCTACTTGCAATCACTTGTTACAGCCATGCTTGTCAGTCTTGTACTTTACATTATATACATTCATTTTTATATAAATATCAAAACCACACTGCACATGACACTACATTACACTCTCTCATGTTTTGTTCAATAAAGATATTCTAATCTCACTATGAATCCGGCATCTTTGGACTTTTGGGGTTTTTTTATTCAAATATCAGAGTGAGAAAAGCCAAACTTTAGAACCAGCAGAGTCAAAAGTAAAAAAATACTACACAAACACCTGATACTGTACTGATTGAGTCCTCTTGATCCCACACCCACATACAGCCACTGAATGGTTAGTCACTCACCACAGTGGCCTCAGCCTACAGACCAACATACACCATTCAAGAGGAACTAAGAATGTAGTCGGGCTAAGCAGTAAGCTCCAACTCAGTTCTCATTTAGATTTTAAATGATAAAAACATAGAAGCAATTTTTCTAAGAAAGATAACTGATCAAATCCCCCTGACTTTCTGAACTCTAAGCAAAATAAGATTGTGCATTTAGGTGTAACTGAGTGGGCGTGAGACAGCTGGCCCAAAACTCCAGCAGCAGTAGCAGAAGAAGAAGAAGAAGAAAGAGAACTACCATGGTTTAGACTGTGATCAGTCACACTAACTCAGCACTCCCTGCACCTTTGACGTTTAAACACACAGTTGCGTTTCAGCACAATCCTCTTGTCATCCCAGCTGCCAACGCTTAAACACAGACAGACATCTGAAGGGCATCGTGCACTTCGTTTCTACTGTCACGGTTGACTGAATGTGTTTTCAATAGTAGGATACATATTTTTAATTTTAATTCTGTGTATAAAACTATCATTTTTTAATGTCAAAATCCCACAATGTGATGTATTAATGTCACTTAATTCACGACAGTCTCAGCTGCTATATACTGTAATCTGTATTAAGGACAAGCACGGGAGACATGGCTTTACACCCATAGATGTAACTTCTGGGAATCATTCTCAGGCAGCAGGGTGCATTTCCAGTCAGTCATGTGACCAGCTCCGCTCAGGGATCTCCCGATGGTCATGTGACATGCTGCCAGCTCTCTCCCTCACTCACTTTCTCTTTGCCTCTCTCCTCTCTTTCTTTTTCACTTCTGACAATACCCCCCCCCCCCTGCTGATTTAACACTGCTGCCCACCCCTCTGCCCCGTCAATCTAATGGGGTAAAATCCCCTCTTCATCCCATCACCTCCTCCTCCTCCTCTACAAGGACTTAATCCACTGTCTGTCCCTGCTGGCTCTTTGAATTATTCAGCGGAGCGCTGATGCTCGCCACAAAGACCCATATCTGAGACACTGAGACAGAAAGAGGGCAAAAAGGAGATAGACAGACAGTGTGATGGCAGAGTGGGAGGGAGGGAGTAGGAGGGTGATGGAGTGATGGTAGCAGATGTGTGACTGGGAGCTTCCCAGGAAACCCCACACTCATCTTCCTCATCCTCCTCTTCCTCTGCTCTGGCAACCCTAATCGCATAACCCGGGGATATAATTAACTGTCAAGGCAGGTCAACTGGAAATAGACGGCATTCTTGACAGCGAGCTTGACCTGATACAGAAACCAGCAGGGTGCATGCTTAGCAGCCATCATGACATAGCAAATCTGCCCGCGGCCTCGTGCTGAACTGAACGTCAGCCTGAACTGGCAATAACAGGGAAACACCACTCATCTTATCTAATTTGTAATTGTGGTCTGGGACATAATAAAGGAATAGTTCGACATTTTGGGACACATGAGTATTCGCTTTCCTGACGAGAGTTAGATGAAAAGATCAACACCACTCTCATGTCTATATGGTAAACAGAGAATATAAAACTTTCTGGGGTCTCCGCTGTTTGCCTGGCAACTGCTTCCAGCCACAAAATAGTCTGGCACATAACCCTGCGTAAAACAGCAAATTGTTATTTTTACACTCCAGTTTTTAAACAAACGAGAATGTATTAATTAGTGAGCTTTAGAAGTGCTGGTATACAGATTTTGTTACCTTTGGACAGAGCCAGACTTGTTGTTTTCCCTTGTTTCAAGTCTTTATGCTGAGCTAAGCTAACCGACTGCTGGATCCTGCTACATATTCACTGTACAGATATTTCCCAAAATGTCAAACTATAGCTTTAAATTTTAAGATTTTCTTTGTCTTCTAGACATCTGTGATGACATCATCCAGTCTTCTGTTAGCATCATCCAATATCTACTGATCACAGCAGTTTCACTGCTGCTAACATAACAAAGCTCTTTAATGCTCGAGTAACTGTATACTGATCGAAACCACTGAATCATCCTCAGATCAGGACACTTCAGCTTGTTACGGAGGCATGAAATGACTTGCCACGATGTACCAAATGGAGCAAAACTGGCAGAAGATATTCAGATTAGATTCAGAAGATGTTTGAAGATCTACAGAGATATTCAAATTAATGTAGATTAAAGCCAAAATCTAGATACAACAAGAAAAGCGGTAAAGAATGTAGTTTAATCTCTACAGCACTCATTGAGGAACTGTATAAAAGAGTACTGGATGGGATTTCACAGATTATAATGAATTGAGAACAGCCACATTCTCAGGGAAACACGGCAGTGGCCATCTGGATACAGCAGAGGTCTTAGTTATGAATAATCATGAGGGATAATTAGGGAGCTTGAGTTCCTTCTCGTAATCTTTATTCTGATGAAACGTTGAATCCTAGACCAGAAAATGTACTCCTGCAGGTGTTTTCCCAAATAACCTCTGCCAGCTCCCCCTGATCAGTGTCCCTGAAGACACTCAGGACTGACAGATGCAGTACTCCAATCTCTGGCTTTGAGAGACCATACATTTCCCTTGTGTGTCAGTTTATATGGTATTCAGTGTTTGAGGGGAAACCCTAATAGTGAGTGCCATGCAAATGTTGAAGGGAAAGGGTGGAAGAAAGCCCCTCCTTGTTGCTGTGGCGCTTCACTGAACACTGAGGGGAACCAAAGCACATCAGCGCTGCTGTGGGAGGTGATGCAGTGTCAGGAACTAGACACTGAGGAACTCCTGACCTTTCCTTTCATTTGCACTTTGTGTCACTCAGACACCTGTCTGTGCATCACCCAGTGTCAACGTGAAATGTGGGAGGGCTGGGAAAATGTAAACTGATGAGATAAACAGTGAGAAAAATGCTTTTAGGAAACATAGAGTGTATTACTGTATGGCTTTAGGTACTGTGAGAGAGAGTGAAAGAGAAATTGAAACAGAAGAAGAGGGAGCAAAAGACGAATAAAGAAAAGAGAGAAGACAGCAGATGAGACCAATGACAGAAAAAGTGAGTGAAGGTTGAAAAGTAGAAATATAAATATAATTATATCACAGGGAAAAGTCATACAGAAGCAACAAGTGCTCCTTTTTCTTTATAAATGACTGCATGTGGTAAAGCCACAGTGCTACAGTGTGATATAAGTGGATGAAAAGTGTGTATGGTAATACCCCAGACTGGGGCTATTTTTGTGTAATCGGTAAGCCTGCGTGCGAATTCATGTGTGTATTTGAGTCTGAGTGTGTAGTGTTTCAGTGTGTGTGTGTGTGTGTGTGTGTGTGTGTGTGTGTGTGTGCCTGTGTGTGTGATATAGACCATGCAGAGTCAGTCTGTCTGTCGTGGGGCTGTGGGGGATTCCTGTTCAGTTCTTTAGTGAATGTCTGGGGGCTCACTGGCGGGAGTGGGCGGGGCTTCTCAGCGGGTTGAGGATGGGGGGGACTATCAGCTGCCCTCGATGATGTGTCCAATTTCTGTTGTTTATAGATCAAGTCTCCACTTCTTTCCTCCTCTCTCATCTCTCCTTCAGCCTCTCTTGTTAATGAAAAAAACGCAATCTGAGTGCCACCAAATATGTGCCCACTTTACAGTGTGTTTGGATATTGTTTTAAGATAATAGATAAGATAGAGCTTTATTTATCCTGAGGGAAATTGTTGCGCAACACAAAGTAGGAAACAGTGGAAAAATATAAAAGCTCAATTAAGGTGCAAATAAAAAAAATGTCAAACAGATATCCAAATTCAAAAAATACACAATGCCAAAAATATAAACAAGGTTAACGGTAAGACTGTCCCACTGTCATCCATGTCTGTCTTATCCTGTCTTGTAAAAACAAATAGTAAGACAAAACCATATCAGTGTGTGTTGTTGTTGCCTAAACATCGAGAGGTTATTCATTTCTTTTATGGTGTAAATACAGTGTCCTTGTTTCTTTCCTTTCTCCTGTTACCTGCCCACCCTTATGGATTTAGAAAGATGGACATGCTGACCAGTTTATGTGACAGTCATTTCAAACAACCCCCTACTTACATCATGTAAATTTAGCAACTTAGCAGCATGATCCTTCTACATGTCTAACCTTGTCTGTTTGACACACCATAAAGCCATAAAAACAGGGATATTTTTTGGATAGTTTGTGTCCTGTATCATCCATGTGTACCTATACATCCTTTTGTGTTTGCTGGAAAAACAAGTGATACAAAATGAACAGACTGATTGCGCATGTCTGTGCTGATATTTCACAAAGTGAAAGTTCACAAAAACTCATCAATTATAAAACCATCCGGCCCAATGATTCTGTCCAAGTTGGTACACCTCCCCTCCAACCAGTTAGTAGACTGCAATACATAGGCTGCTATTCATTTATTTGTCTGTATATTAAGTGGCAACACTCTTAACTGTCATGGTGTGGACTTCTGTGTTGTCTCTTGTCCAGCCCTAGTGTTTTCCCCGTGTCTGATTATCTGTTGATTTGCCTCACCTGTGTCTCGTGACTCACCTGGTTCTGTTTCCCTCATTAGTCCTGTCTCTATTTGTCTGTTCCCTGTGTGCCTTGTCGAGTCATTACCCATGTTACGTCGAGCTGTGTGGTGTGAGTTCTTTGAGTTCAGTCAGACCCGAGAGTTTTGCACTGTGTGTGTTCTGTTTTATACAAATAAACCCTTTTGAACGGCTCCCACTCCTGTGTTCGTCTGCGTTTGGGTCCTTCTCCTGCTATCCTCGTAACAATTAGCTGATGATAGACTTTATTAAAGTAGGCCAGACGCAAATAAAGTTTCAGTGTAATCAAAAATTAATTTATCTCTGAATCTGCCACCATGTCATTTTTTTGCAATCTGACCCAGCTAACCTGTGGGCGAACCCCAGGGGTCATGGGTTATGAGTAGGGATGTGTATCCCTCCCTCTTCGACGATTCAATGAGGAGCAAGATACACAGTCCACGATCCAAAAACAGACACAGATAAATGTGCAATGGTACAATACGCTGCGATTCAAAGCCAGGTCAATACGATTTGATTCCGCTGTAATTAGGACTTGATATTTTTACTCTTTTAATAATAAAAGTGTGTCAGAAATACAGAATCAGAAACACTGTATGGGCTCATGTCCCTGTAAATAAAACAGCACATGTCTTCAGTGACAGTTTCACCTTCAGTTGGGAGGAGTTGGGGCCAGTGTGCTTTTGAAGTTAGGATTAGGGTTAAGGAAAGTAATGCTAGCATTAGCATTACATGCATTACATGCATTACTTTCCTTGTGTTGACTCTCTTTAGGTTTAGTGTTGCCTTCTTCTTAGTAGTGAGGTTTGTGGTGCCAACGGCATATTTTAGGATTCCTCTGCATTTTAGTGACTGCTAATGCAATGTAAAAATTTCAGGCAGCTTTGTGCACGATGGTCTGACATCGCAATTTCCAGTTTCACACATACAATTGGTTCATATCTGCGGTTCTATATAAATGTAGCCAAATCCCAGACTCTTGTATCAGTTTTTCAATATGTATCAGTTAATCTCTAGTTATGAGTCAACCAGTGCATCAGTAACAGATCATTTTCAATGAATGGATTTCTTCACATGTGCTAACCCTCAGAAAGGACTAAATAATTTGAACCACTTTCAAAATTGGTGCACAGTCACTCGTGTGCAGTTCAAATGATGTGGTAAACAGACTCCTAGAACACCCAGCATGACTTCTGCTATTCCTCAGCCACATCATTCATCCTATACTTTGTTCCTGTATGCAAACATCTGTTTTTTATCTTTATCTGTGCTTTTTATCTCCTCTGCAGATGCTTTGACCCCCACCAACACACTCTAACCCTTCATACATTGATCTCTGCCTTCCTGAAATCTGAAATCTCAGATACACATGTTTTGCGTCTACAGTCCTCATGACCTCGAGAGACCGCAGAGAGGTCAGAGGTGAGGCAGCTACTTCTGCTCTTCACAACCTGACACTCCAGCAACATGACAGCTGAGACCAGGATGTGTGTTTGTGCATGTATGTATGTGTATGTTCATGTGTGAAATTTGACTTGCTGAATAAATAAACCGCAGTATGTTCTGCGGTGAAATTGTTTATTTAAATGGAGGCCGACTGGTTTGTGAGAACGTGTGTGAATTGCGTGCATGGGTTCCCCAGTGTTCGTGTGTTTTAGTGTGTGTGGAAAGAACAAAAAGACCAGATAAACACACTGTTAAGTAAGTGACAATTTGACAGGAGACAGGGTGTCTTTTCTCCGCGGAGATGGCAACTTCTTTACATCCCCCTTCATGCGATGTGTGGTGTGTTTCTGTCAATCTGTCAGTTTGATACACACACAAACACAGAAACAGAGAAGTCACGCATGCACACGCATTCACACACACACACATACACACACACACAAAGAAGCCCTGCTGTCAATCAGCGTTCAGTAAGAGGCAGGAAACAGACAGGCTATTCTGTCCCTTGGCACAAGTCCCAAAACTGTGGCCTGGCTGCTGCAGAGAGAGCACTGTGTGTCACACGCTACAGATACAGGCTACCCTCTGTCACACACAAATAACCTCTCTCTCTCTTTCTCGTGTATCTCTCTATTTCTTTCTGCCACAAACCCAGTGTTCACATCTGCATGTGGACACACATGTACGACACCCATTCATTCACATTGCACAGAAATAATTTAGAAAACCATGTCTGAGCTAAGAATCCCCTTTCACCAGACCTGTTCACCCCATGAGAGCCAGACAGTATGTGTGTCTTTGTGTTCGTACACAAGGGGTTTACATATGTGTGTATTCTGGACATTACACCCATATGTGATTGCTGAGCATCTCATTGTAAAACCATAGGCATTACTGTAATATACTGCTACATCAGTTTCCACTCTTCTGGGAAGGCTTTGAAAGAAAAACTTGCTGCAGTGAACTTGTGGATGAGCGGGAGCATACCCCTAATGCTCTGTTTGGCCTCCTGGAGACACCGGGCCCTCTTTAAAAGCTCCAAAAACATACATTGTGAAAATTGTGTTACCTCTACATGACTTAGTTTTATGAGAATTGCTTATACAAATGATTTTTAACTGATGACATGTTTCAGATGTCTGCTACAGAAAATGTCACATTTCTTGTGTTTGGGGTCTCAGAGAGCTCAGCTGTAAAATATGCTCTATATCTGGGATTGGTGTTGGCTGTTCTTTTTACTCAGCGCTGCCCTTCTCAATCTCAGATAAGTCTATTAGGATCTCTGTTATTGGAGTTTTATAACAGTTTGTTAAAAAGAAGTTTCTGGGTTTTAACTGACCTCAAACAAAAAGTAATATATATTTATTCACGGGCTGACCAGCAGGGCGAGGCCACGGACTAGAAAACAATTGGAAAAGAGCTGCACATGGAAGGATCAGGAAAACCCCAAAACAGGTGGTTTAGTCTGTATTCCTTTACACTATAGTTAACTGACATTTTGATTTAGTGAAAAAAATAGTAATTAAATCAATGAATATCAATTAACAGTCAAATCGCCCCCATGATCAAACAGATTGTGCTGACAAGTGAAGCCTAAAGGAGCATCCCTCTCAACAGGTTGTGTTTGCCCCTCCAGTACCAAACAACCCACGCTCTTATCTAAGGGTCACCTTTTCATCCACAACTCATTCTCACACAGGGAAACTCCAGTGGTGAGGCTGGCACTGACCTTCAAATCAAGTCTTCCAACTCACACTGAAGCCATAATGAGGCTTTTCCTTCCAGAGGCTTCTCTACAGTCACTCCCCAAACGACCGCAGGAAATGGAATTTTCTGAAAGGATCAAAACAAGTCGAGAGTTGTAAATGGTTTGAGTTTCCGACAAAGACAATGTGCCAGATTCCAGCGCCTTGAGGGACACAACCATATCACAATGAATCCTCTGTCTGCCTAAAACGTGTGCACAGGCACACACCCACTTATTCACACACACACACACACACACACACACACACACACACATATATATATCCTTACAAACCCACACAGATTCGCACATGGCCACACACAACACACTCAGTGTTACTAATAGTTAGGAGATCCTGGGAAACGGTACAGTATTCCAGTTGTTTTCCAGTGGAATCTTTTTCATACCTGTGTGTCAGAGCTTAGTGTGGTGCATGCCTCTGCATATCCTGCACTCCTGGTCTGAGGGTGTATGTGTGAGGCACAGTCCTATGAGCCTCAAGGCAGCCTTACATTTAACAGTACTCTGCTTTTGTTTGGGGCAAGGTTCAGGGGGGGCTAGAGAGAAATTCAGTTTCTGCTATGTGTATCTGTAGGTGTGTGTGTCTCTGTGTGTATGTGTGTGTGGGGTCAGGCAGCCCATTAGCAAGACATCCCCTGATCTAATTGCCTCCTTCCAGCACCCAGTTTGACAGCTCTGTAATCTACAGTTACTCACAGCACTCACTATGGTAGGTCTGTTTGTGTATGGGCGTAGATGAGTGTGTGTGTACGTGCATATGAGTGCATATGTGCGTGCGTGTGTGTGTATGTGTGTGTGTGTGTGTGTGTGTGTTGGGTGGCATGGCAAGTTACAGATTAACCACCACACTTCACATGAAACATACCTACAGAATCTTACTTAGAGGTGAACGGATTGAGATAATTCTGTAACACACTTGTGGAGCCAGAAAAACTCCTTTCCTTTTGCTTTTAAAGTAGCATTCAACTATGATATGATGAGTAGTGAAGACTGTATGATTTCATTCAAAAGGGTGGGAAAGAGACAGATAGTCGGTTTTAAAGAGAATGCTTTCATCTTTCCCACAGGCAGGCCGAGAGTTGTCTTATCTCTGAGGCTTGGCCCGGCTATCTAGAGTAAACCACAGTGTCTGCACAAAGAGCTAAAATTGATGGTGCAGTCCAATTTCTCCCTGTTAAACATTAGTCCCAGGAATCCCCCTTGGCTTTATGTGTGTGTGCGCGCGCGCACGTGTGTGTGTGTATAGTGAGTGCTTACAGTGATCAGGAGATTTCCAAGAAGGTAGCACCTGTTCTGGAGAACAAGGAAATAAACATTCCTGCAGACCCTCATGACCCTCACCATGAAAGTAACACTGATGAAACGAAAGAGGCCAAAATACCGAAGAGACAGACAGATAAAGACAGGGAGAGACAAAAGACAGAATACATTGGATGGACAAGCTGTCAGACACTGACAGACAGCCACCAACCTTTTCTCTCTCCCTCTCTCTCTCTCTCTCTCTCTCTCTCTCTCACAAACACACACACATTCACACACCTACATATACTCCCGCTGGTCTCCTGCACTCTCCATCAGGAAGACAGCATACCTTTGGCTATGATAAGCACCCTTAAAAACAGTTCAATCAGTAAGAGATTTCCTCTGTTGAACAAACACACAACTGCATGTACCAGCAAGCCTGAACTCCTCAACTCTCCACAAACACGCACACACACACACAAATCCACACACTCCCAAACTCACATACACTCACCCTCACTGAAACCTAATCAGCAACAGATTGCCAAAGCCCACAAATTTGCATCTTTTTAGTTGATTGTGAACAAACCCGAGCTGAGACACGAGTACAAGAAATCTGACACAACACAGCTTATGAAAGCCTGCAGGTTCAACTCGTCCATTTTCCCAGGACTCTCTCAAAACATTGTTTTCCAGTCTTGACAGTTAGTAGTGTGTGTGTGTGAAACAAACCGCCTGTTTCAGCTAGAGACTGCAGCTCTCCGAGTCTGTTTTATTTTGGCCGTATCCTAGCAACAGAGCTGTTTCTGCTTACTTGTCTCTCCACCCTCTGGCCCAAAATGCTACAGGCTGCTCTTCCACGTGTGTGTGTGTGTGTGTGTGTGTGTGTGTGTGTGTGTGTGTGTGTTTATGTGTGTATATGTGTGTGTGTGTGTGTGTCACACATCTGCTTTGCATTGTGGAGGATCGCGGCGCTGATTGCTCTCTAAGCCCCTGATTTTGTTACAGCAAGCCAGCGAGACGAGGGGGCAGCGCGCGGTGGAGGTTGCTGTGGAGTAGGTGCGAGGGGTAAAGATGGAGAAAGAGAAAGCAAAGAAAGGGGAAGAGATAAATGGGAAAATAAGAAGAAGATAGCAATGACAGTGCTACAATAAAGTCAGAACATCTGTGGCACACGTTGAAAGAATGTGACTGCTTCATAACAGGAGAAAAAAAAGTGGGGAGCTGAGGGGAGAGGTTAAAATATTGCGGAGCTATAAAAGTTTTCCAGTGCTTCATATGAGCAGCGGAGGTTCCAGGCTTTGCCTCCTGCAGGGTTGGGTGAGCAGTCGGGCGGGGCTGGCTCACTCTGCTCTGCTGGACTGGACTGGACCATGATTTGGTATGCTAGGTGAGGCTAAAAGAGGATGGGCAGGGTCTGGCTGGGATGGAGCTGTCTTGTTGCTGCCAAAAGAGGAGAACATCAGAGAGGGAAAGCGCTGGGCCGAGGAGAGGGGTCACTGGGTTTGTTTGGCTGCTCCGACAGGCTGCCGTGTCTGCACAACTCCATCGCCTTTTAATCTTTTACTCCCCTCGGTCTACCCTTTTATTCTTCACTCCTTCCCTCTATATCATCTCATTCCTGTGGGCATTTCCTCATCTCGATAGACCTCTCACACCTATGCCAGCTAATTACTGGGCTTCACTTTGTGATTATTTATTGCACGCGGCAGAGGGAGAGTCGAGGCTGAGAAGTGGAGAAGGGGTGAGAGAAAGAGTGAGCTTACATGAGAAATGGCTGCAGTCGGTTCCCCACTGCAGTGAAACATTTGGCAAGGGCACTGAACAATCAAAGCTTTGGGGCTGTGTACGGGTGTGTAAGGGTATGTGTGTGTGTGTATGAGAGAGAGAGCAGTGAGTCAGTTTGGCATTAACCCAGGATATCAACTATAGGGTGCTTGAAGTTTGGGGAGCTGAGGCACCGCCAAGAGAGAATCATGTGCTCATAAAAAATATTTTACAACAGCTGTGGTGTGTGTTTGAATGTGTTTTGTGCACTTGCATCCTAATATGTATGTGTGTGTCTGTGTATGTGTTTCAGCTAAACCATGTTAGAAACTGTGTCCACTTGAGAGTCTTTTCAATCAAACTAAAGTGGAGAAGGGAGCGCCAAGAGAGCACTTTAGCCTTCGGATGACGAGTGATGAGAATAGACCCATAATTACTAGTGAATCCTCTCAGTCTGTAACCTTCAGCCGAAAACACTGATTGTGTGTGTGTCATGTCATTCATCTGCCTACCAAACTCTGAGTCAAATCTAATAACCTACGTTTATGCTCTACAAATGTCATGTCACGTGTCATCCATGAGCAGCCTCCTTCACGTATACGCTGACACACACATAGAAACCTCAAATGCCTCAAAAGCTGATCGGTTTTAGAGACAAGAAAGGCAAAGGCGTACCTTTTCTTCAGACTCCTTCTATTCAATATGTGTGCTTGCAATGGACATGTATTTCATTCTTCTGTGGAAAGTGTGCAATGACTTTTTGTAGCAATCTGACACAAAACTTCTATAGTTTTTGCTGACCCTTAAACCACTATTAGCTTATGTCCTGTTTTTTTCTTTTTAATCTTTCCTACTTTTAAAGAAATCATAGTTCCATCACAAGTTTTCTGCATTTCAGATTGTATACTGATTGCACTGTAGCAACTGTCTAATACAACCTAAGCAACTGGCTAGAAAACCACTTAGCAACCACCTGGAAACTCCACTTCAAACACCCTAACATATCCATAGCAACTACCTAGTAAAACCTTTTTAGCAATCATTTAGCAACCAACTTGCAAGCTTTTAGCACTTAGCATCCATCTTTTGAAGACCCAGCAACCATTTAGTAACATCTTATCAACCACATAGCAAAGTCTTTTTATGCATTTTTCAGACTTTATTATGCTATACTATATAACGGCCTAGAAAACAATGCAGCATTCACCTGGACACTTTACTTCAAACACCCTAGCATATACCTAGCAACTACCAAGTACACCTTAGCAACTACATAGCAATGTCTTAACAGCTGTGTAGCAAAATATTAGCACTGTAAAGAATAAGCTAGCAACTTTTGCTCAGACAGAAAGCACATACATTTTCTTTAGAAATTACAACATTTTATTTGTTTGTTAAATTTGTTTTTTAAAAGCTTTTCTCCTCTACCACTTCCCGCGTGTTTTCTCACTCTCTGTCGACACACCGGCCAATATGATCTGAAGATATTTTTAAATATTGTAAACTTGCAATGTGGCTTTTTTAAAGTCTCATATGCGCACACACACACACACATAGCCTTGTGTCCACACAGACACATGGATCCTGTTAATTTCCAGGTGGAGTGTGTGTTCAGAAGGTCTAGTTCAAGACAAAAATCTGGTCCTTGTCCTTTCTTGACCTCTACACACACACACACACACACACTGGTAGGCTAAAGGCCTGTGGCCAGTAATATCAGAGACAGTTGGTGTTTTTGCAGCACTTAGCGGCCCAGTATTCCCTTACCACAACAACATCCAATCACCTGCCAGCTCCTGACCCCTGACCTCTGCTACAGAACCGGGGATAGAGGGGGATCGAGTGCATACCAGTGAGGGGTAGGGTGGTCCACAAGTTGAAAGACTTTGGTTTGCCTCCAGGCAGGGAGACCTCAACAAAGCCTGTAACCTCACTGCAAACACAAATGATTAGAGAGAGCGAGAGAGAGAGAGGCTGTTAGCTGTTCATCGATACACCACATTAGGCGGGTACATGGATGACTATCTTTTCATTACATATGTGGACAGATGAACCTCCCTGAGGGATTTCCCCTCCCTTCACTCCACCGTCTCTGCATCTCGTTCCACTCCTCATCATCCCATCTCACCCCTCCTCCTCCTCCCCTGATTTGAAACACACCCCACGTCTTCTACCCATCTACTTTCTCTCTCCTCTCGCTTTTCTGTCTCTCCTCTCACTTTCAACCCAGCTTGCTTCGACAGTTCAAGCCAGACTTGAGGTAAATCATATCTGAAAGTCATTCTTGGCCCTGCTCGTGGACAAATGAAGGCTCTACCAAACCAGGATTTCAGATAATTAAGCTGTTAGCAAATTGTCAGTTATGCAAGTAGCTAAACTTTCTGGAACTCCCTGGTGATTTAAAACAAATGTTTCATAATTTGTCCATCTTCCTCTTATCTATCTAACTCTTTCTCCTCTAAACCTTTCTTATCTCCTTCCCCTCTAAAGTCTAGATTTTATCCTTCTATCTCTCTCCACTCCAGCCATTTAAAACAATAAGCTATGGAAGATGGCCAATTTATGGGATGGGACTTGTACTGTAAGCAATTACCATAAAATCAGCCTTTTTATTTAATTATTGATATACCCAAGGGCAGACCCTCACACACACACACACACTCGCCCAATACGCACTCAGGCCTTGTGTTTTATACGAGTGGTAAAGAAGCTCATCGGTTGGTGGGCATGTAAATTCATTAGCCACTAAACAGCACTGGATAATAGTGATGTGTTGATGGGAAAATGTACCGTGCATGTGTGTGTGTGTGTGTGTGTGTGTGTGTGTGTGTGTCTAATGGGAATCAGGCTCAGAGACCAGAGGGAAAACGATGATTGAATTCTGCGCCATACTCATGACTCAGTACTTTATGAGGAGCATTGCTCTTTCTCAGAACCACTAAGTGGAATTAATAAGTGTGTCTCAGTGTGTCTCAGTGTGTCTCAGTGTGTGTGTGTGTGTGTGTGTGTGTTTGTCTTCTTATTTATGCAAGCATGTGGATTCACAGTCCTGTTTACTAGCACTGATGCTTTATCAACCATAAACGCATGTTTCACCATGTTGGGTACATCCAATAAGCATTTAGGCTAAACTCTTATTTCCTGTCATATACAGTGGGGCAAAAAAGTATTTAGTCAGCCACCAATTGTGCAAGTTCTCCCACTTAAAAAG